>JAECUM010008897.1:0-30000 GCA_016617855.1 Megalonaias nervosa
TTTCCTCCTCATCCTCCTTTTCTTCTTTTTCCTGTTTCATTAGTTCTTTTAATATTTCTTTCCCTTTCTTCAAATTATTTATCTCCATATTCAATCTGTGAGGACTATAAGCCCCATAGTGCATCCTAACCAACATTTTCTCCATCAAGTCTATCGAAACCTAGGTGTTACTCTCGACAGTACTCTCTCATTGCACCAACATGTCATGAACATGTGTAAGGCTGCATATCTTGAGCTGGGACGCATCAGCTCCATTCGCAATTATCTTTCAGTTGATGCAACTAAAATACGTGTGTTACTTAGTACTTTCAAGACTGGACTATTGTAACTCAATTCTGTCTGGTTCGTCTCAATATCTACTCCAGAAACTTCAAAAAGTTCAAAACACAGCTTCTCGGATCATCCTTAGAGTACCACGATCAGAGCACCCCACCCCACCACACACACCCCTGCACTATACCCTACACTGGCTATCCATTCGATCCAGAATCAAACACAAAATTTGTTCTCTGTGCTACGTTTCACTGACGGGCTCCAGTCCAACATACCTATCCGACCTCACTCATATGTACACACAAGCAAGATACTTACGATCCTCTTCTGACAATCGTATTCTCATTATTCCCACTATGAAAATGAAGTCATATGGTCAACGTTCTTTAACATACCAGGGCCAACAACGTGGAACGAATTGCCCACTGAACTTAGACACAAAGACACAGTGATCTCATTCAAGAGCGCTCTTAAAACTCACCTATTTCGACTGCAAGAACAGACTTAAAGACCTAATAATGTTTCCTTACTTAAATATTTTCAGCATGTTTTTCTGTTTTCTAATTTCATGTGTTTGTTTTTTTGTAATAATATCGTTATATATGTTTGTCTGATGTTGTAAAGCGCTTAGAGCTTCTAAAGATTAGACGCTATACAAAGTCCTCATTGTTATTATCCACCACCTCTTGCAATTGTATCATATTCTCCAAATGGTTGCTGGCCATTTTGTTTTATTCAATGTTGAATGGCGCGAATGACGAACGCTCCACTTTATGTCTAAAGCACGGACGTGAAGGAAAACATCACCTCTCACCAACTACCCATATCACCTACCAAACAATTCACAGTGATGTGAATGCTAACCTAAGATAAATTTGTATACAAAATCACTTTACTTTCTATCAGTATATAGTTGGAGAAGGAAAGTTTTTTTATTTACAAAACACACCATTACCTACAATAACAGCAGCAAAGGAGATAGTGTTTATAGTCACACTACTTCACATTCACACGATCAAACACTCATAAGTGTAGGGGCAAGGGGTTTGTTAAGGGAAAAAACTACATACATACACATACACACAAACAAAAAACAAACGTACGAGCGCACACATACACACAAACGCAAATAAACATACACACACAAATTAACGTACGCGCACGTACACACACACACACACACACACACACACACACACACAAATACACAAACAATTATATGATTGGCAATTTGATCAGTCTCTCTTTTCTAGAGATCTGGTTAGCCCTGAAATGGGCTGTTTTTTTCTGAGCTCCAGATACACCTACTTAATGCTGGCACCTCCCAGGCCGGGCATCACACACGCAGCGGCGGCTCCAGTCCTGCTCCCAATTGATTTGTCTTGTTGGGAGCGCAGATGGGGGTTAGTTAGAAAAAAGGAAAAGGAACGGGGGGGGGATAAAAAAACGTTCTCCCTTAAGGAGCAGGTGAGGTGTACGTCTCTTTTTTGTTGTTAATTTGTGGGTTGCTGTTGTTTAATAATGTTGTTCAGCTATAACTTAGTTTTGTAAAGGTCCAATTTCTAAATGTATTGGCATCAACTTTGTAGAGGATAGATATTTTTGCTGAATAATCAGGTCCCCAGGCGATGTTTTAAGGACATCCATCCAGTGGGTTGAGCCATTATTTTGGACCTGATTTTATTTGTTGATAGCTACATTTTTATTTATTTGTTAATTGCTAATCTACTGAGAGTGTTTTAGGGATAGTTGTTGTGATGTTGTAATTTAATTAAGTTTTTGGTCCTTATTTTTAAATATAATGGCGTCAACTTTGAGAAAGACAGATATCTTTGCTGAATAATCAGGTCCCAAGGTGACATTTCAAAGACATCCGTCTAGTGGGTTGAGTCATATGTTGAACCTTATTTAATTTGTTTATAGTTACAGTTACCTAATAATTGTTAATCTACTTAATAATTGTTAATCTGCTGGGAGTGTTTTAGAGGTAGTTGTTGTGTGGTTGTAATTTGTCATGTTTTTGGTCCAATTTGTGAGTGGAATGGCGTCAGCCTTAAAGACAGATATCTTTGCTGAATAATCAGGTCCAGAATCGACATCTCAAAGACATCCGTCTAGTAGGTTGGACTTTGTATTGAATCCTATTTAAGGCCTGACAGGGTGGTTAGAGATGTATTAAATTTTTATTTTAAGTCCGGCTTCGTTTTAGAAAGTTTAAGATGTTTTGGAATGTTGTGTTTATATTAGGGTTATTGTTTTCTAGGACATCCGGGTATGTAAAAGGGGATCCAATTTCGTTTTGAGCCTTTTGGAAATTTGTTCTTCCTAACTTATATTTGGAGCAACTATTGAAAATGTGATGTCGATCCTCTATGGTTTGGCAGTGGTTGCAGTTTAAAGTTGAAGGTTGGGGTCCTTAGTGCTTCCCAAAGCTGCCAGCTAATTTTGTCTTGCCCGTGATAATTCGGTTAATTATTTTCTGGTTCGAGCTATTTAATTTAGGTGGCTTGATGGTCCTGTTTACTTCCATCAGGGTGGAGTACAACTTTATACCTTCGGGATTTATATTCCAATGTTCCTGCCATTTTCTGTTGATGTAAGATTTAATAATATTTTGGACTTAATGGTATACTATACTTAAGAGAGGCTGGGTTTGGGTCTCCCAGTTTATGTTTGGCGACCTTGTCAGCAAGTTCATTACCAAGGATGACCTATGTGGTCAGTATGGAGACCGCCCCGATTTATATGGCTCAAGCGCGGACGCGATAGAAAACATCCCTATGATTTTTTGAGGGTAGGAATGCTATATAGGTTATCTCATAGTGAGAGATAAAAAGAAGTCAAAGAGCATGAACAGTGAAAACAAAAAAAAAACAACAAAAAAAAAACTGGAAACAAACCACCAACACTTTTTTCAAAAGATTTTTAATTTAACCAACAATTGAACCAACACATAATATAACAATTCATATAACATCAAATAACATATTTTTGACAAGACTGACAACGTTGTGAGGTCAAGTTAGACTTCCACTGATGGAGGTCATTTGGCCATTGATGTACACTATGTTTCTTTGCTAAAGACAAGGGATGTCCACAATGGTCACAAAACCATCGATCTACTTTTTCATCGTTTCTAGTAGAGTCACTATCAAAATAAGTCACTAAATGTTCTAAGGGATACCCAAGACTGCGTTGATGAAGAAAATACACACAATATTGTCCACACACCATGGAATCTGTGCCTTGTCACATTATTGAAGTGAGTCGTCTGGACATTTCTTCTCACGAGTCGATGATGGCGTCTTCCAAAGGCGGTAATCCATACGAATCAAAATACTCCACACAGCCATCTTTGGGAAATTAGACGGCTACCCAGTGGGTTCCTGGGAGATGACTGTCGTCCGTGTTGATGACATAAGCTTGATGGTCTTTAGGTTTTCGATGAAGTAGATCATCTTTTGCGCACACGACAGGATTCCAAGAAGCGGTGTACGAACTGTTTTTCAAAAGGTAATAAGTTCCCAGGTATCCATTTTTTTTTTGTTTCACAGGTAATGATAAGTCATCGATTCAGTTCTGACTTTTTGATTGAAAATCTCTGTGAAAGAATTGTTTCTTCGCTTTGTCTCCGTACTCTGGGTCAAAAGAGATTCGATGCGAAGGATCTCTAGAGCAGTCAATGGAGGGAAAGAATGATCACGCAAGTCTTTATACCACTGATGCAACACTGCTTCTTCTGAGATGAGACCCCAAGCGTCATCCAGATACTCGTCCAATTTTTCTTCTTGACTCATAATCAGACATTGATCGTGTTGAATTTGACTGGGATGATCGTTTTGACATCCATAGCAATGTTTCTTGGTCAACGCTGTAATGGTTTCTACCAGATGTTTAGCAAAACAGGAGACCAAACGTTGTTCTTGTTCTGGCCACCTGGACATCACCATGTCCTCTTCGTCTTTGTCTTGTTTGGTGGGTGGTTCTGCTTCCACCATATATTCCATTCCATTTCCAAAGATTCTCTACCATTCAAAGAGGGATAAGAGTCTTCCATAGCTTCTAATAATCTAGAATGACTTCTCTCAAACTGTTGAATTCTATCTCATTGTCGAATTCGGCAAACAAGATAACGTTCACCGTCTCGGGTAGAGTTGTAGCAAACTGAAGTTCCTCACGAATCTGCCCGGATTTTATAGGGTGGAAATGCCTAGGTCTGGAGTGAAATCAAAAGCCCACAACGCGTAACCTCCTTCATAATCGTCGTACGTAACGCCGTGGCTGGTGTTGGTCCCTAGCTGTCCGGTAGCTTCGTACAGGGATAAGTACGATCTTAAGTACTTCTTCCTCTCAAATTCAGGTTCGAACGGTCTGGTACACAAGGTCTTTCCATCGCAACTGACTTCGATTTTGGACACTTTGTAGTGTTGAAAGAAGAAAGGATTTTTTTTTGGGGGGGGGGGGCGGAGTCCGTTGAAGGCTGCATTGCTGACGATGCCAACGATTAAACGGTTGGGTAACTGTCCTTGGAGCAGATGATCTTCGATCATGGATCACTGATTCTTGGGAATGGTGAAGGTTTTCACTTCCACGCGTCGTATCGAATACTTGGCAGTCGTTCTGCTCAAAGGTTGACTGATGTAGTTTCCACTTTAGGCAACACTTCCACGCGACGTATGTAGAGTCGGGCTTCTTGGATGATGGTTTTGTAAGCGGTAGCATCATCAGTATCAGCCATCAAATGGAAAGCGGTACTGCTGAGATTCAGTCTGAGACGGACATCCACTCCGTTCAGCAAATACTTCTCTTGCAACCACACATCCAAATGCAAGCGATCCATTCGTTCTAAACTACAGCTCTGTTTGATTTTCTTTTAACGGTCTTTAAATCCCTCATTGTTATCTAGGTTTTCTGGAACATGCTCTAGACTCTCGGTGCATCATTTTTTTCTCTCTCTCTGTGATTTAATAATCAAAATCGTCTAATTCTCGGACGGTTCTTCTTTTCTTGGTCTTTCTAGCTCTGGGAGTGTGAAGTCCTCTGGAAGGGTGTCTTCGTCGTCATCTCTTTCTGCTTTGTCCTTGCTGTGGTGTCAGGGAAGCAGGAATGACTGATTCGGCAGCGTACAGAGCATTTATAGGAGTTTCTCGTCGGTCCAAAATGTCTTTGCCCATTTAAAACAAGACATTTTTGCCTGCTCTAAAGAAGGCTGTTTGGGGAGTTGTTTGTCGATGATGACAGTTTGGAGAAATTCTTTGCCTTGCGTCAAAGCGGCATCTTTCAATGCGTGCAATCCTCGTGTCACCATCGGTTTCAAAACGGGTGCCACTGAACGAAATGCCGATTTCAGCATATCTCCTAAACCATGTCATCGCTGTCGAGCTACTCCTCGGTACACAGGATACATGACTTACAAGTCGTTAGAGAATCGTTTTCGAAAATTGAGTTTCACCGTGACTTTCCCTTTGGCGAATGAAATATTTTGTCCCAGATCTCCTTTTATAGTAATGTTGACAGTGTCAAAATACAACTTACTGTCGGGTAAATAATGAGGATGTACAAATTCGCGGTGAACGTGATAAGTGTTTCCACCTTCCTCGTCAGCGGTCGTGGCAGAATCCACTTTGAAAGGAATGACACGCAGTAACGGTACGGAGGTAAGACCCACCACGTTGTACTCCACAACATCAGAGT
The DNA here is from genome assembly GCA_016617855.1 of Megalonaias nervosa. NCBI lineage: Eukaryota > Metazoa > Mollusca > Bivalvia > Unionida > Unionidae > Megalonaias > Megalonaias nervosa. The sequence goes on from JAECUM010008897.1 coordinate 5,968, forward strand.
ACACAAAGTACACAAAGATCAAATTTAGTCCTTGGTTCATTTCTACAGGGAATCAAAAAAACTGCGCAAAATCCAAGTTGTTGGCAATGGGTGGTATGTTGTTACCCTTGATCATCTTGGTGTCCACACCCAAAATGTCAAACAATTCAGAACAAAATTTAATAGCCAATGTTTACTCATCCGAACATTTCATAAGCAGGCGACGAGCTACTTTATGGTACTCAAGGGTGACACTTTTTCTGGCTTTCTCTAAGGCTTTGCCAAACAGTGCATTGAACCTGGTAGCAATCGTGTTCACCAGATGTTGACCACTAAAATAGTAGCCTACTGGAATTTTCAACATATAGATGTACCTTGGAGTAGTGGGGGGCACGTGTTTGTTCATAAAGTCATTATGTAGATCACTTTCAATAAAGTATTGTTGCACTTGGTCGTTCAGAACTTCGACCTCAAAAGTGCTTTGATTTTTAGTGATATTTAGGATTTGTGTGGGATGAATGATTTCGACTAAAGCCACTTCCCAATGGGCTTCGTGATCCAATTGGATGGCCGTGAAACAGCATACTGTATTGTGGGGAAACACATCCATGGAACTGTCCCTGGGTAACGTTAAGTAAAATTAGTTGTTCATAATTCCAGAGTTCTGTTGTCCGAGGGGCCATTGGAGGTCAGAGGAGTGTCTTAAAGAGAATTGTTGTTGTTTGGGTGGTGACTGACGTTGGACGCAAGACTCCCGTTGTTACCGTTAGAGTATTTTAGGGAAGGATTGGGGAGAAGGTAACGGATGCAATTTCTGAGTAAAATGGTCCACAATTGTTTGTCTCCTTGTTGCAAACTCAAATGGGCAATGGCAGTACCGATGACACAATACACCACAAAGATTTGGCAGAAAAAGACGATTGCGTTTAAGGCACACGTTTTCTATACCACACCTACACGGGTTGCTTTTGTAGATCTTGCACAGAAGAAATGGGCGAAGGAGTGATCACTGCTGTGGTGGTTGAGTATGTATTGAAGGGCATGATGGTCACTTCTTTTTATAGTCGATGATTTGCGAAGCGTCGATCCAAGAGTCAAAACTCGGCGGATATCCTTTCCAATGCACTTTGACTTCTTTGACACGACGTTTTCCCAATTTTCGAGTTCTTCGATCCAGAATGATTTCGATGTCGTACACTTCGTCTTCTTTTTTGGTCACGCGTTGTAACTCGGGCAAGTAAAACGTTCCTTTTAACACTTCCCCGTTCATATGTTCCAATTTATAGAGGGCAGGATGACGGCTACGCACTCGTCCAGTGACACGAAACAATTCGGTGGTCCAGTTGGGTAAGTAACCTTTGTCGAAAGTGCGTTTGGTTTTGCCAATGCGCACCCAATCTCACGTCGTCAACACTCCACCTTTCTTGGGGACAGCCACAGTCGGGGACGTACCAAACAGGCGCTCAAAGACGGTCACTTCGTTGTCGTGAGTCACTTCTTGGGGGGCACATCCGATGTTCCGATGGTAAGATTGGTTGTACGCTTGGACCAGATGCGGAAAGACGTCGATATACTTGAGAGTGTGCTGATGCGTACAATATTTCTAATATGGCTAACACATTCTCCATCAGGACTTCTTTAATAAGTCACCCACTCTTCACGGATGCTACTCTTTTTTCGTGTGGTATTTTTTTTTTGGGGGGGGAGGGATTGTAATGCTTTGCGTGTCCGACGATCAATAGGTGTCGAAGAGGATGTCTGAATAGGGGTAATCAGTTCTTGTTTAACTTCTGTATTCGCCTTCCTTTTCTCTTCTGAGGAAGAAGGGGTTGCCATCATCTTTTTAATCCAACTAATTCTAGATGTTGGTGATGGTGTTAACTTGCATATTTTTTTCTGGTGGAGTTTGAAACTCTTCTTCTTTTTCTGTCTTGGTCACTGGGGCTAATGGTGGTGGTGGTGGTGGTGGTGATGGACTTTTCATCAGAGTCTTAAAATCTTTTAGAGTTGGTGGAGATGTTTCGTCTAAAGCTTGCCGATGAAAGAGTTGAAGTCGTTGCAACACTTGACCGTACCGTTGTGATTTTTCCGTTTCTTACAAATCGCTACCATCCATCAATGTTTGCAATTCGTGTTGTAACTAGGACATCTCGGTCAAATGAGGACTGAGATGTAAATGCGGGGTCCGCTGTTCTTGCCAATGATGGAATTCCATCCATCGTTTGAAAGGCACTAAAGTCAGTTATAGTCCTTCTATCAGATTCCAAGGATCACGGCTGAGATCTCTTCACTCCAGAGGCCCCCTTTTATCTTCTTGATCCTTTTTGTCTTTGAGCCATTTGTGAAGCAGTAGTTCCCACGAGTCCTGTAATCAGTGGTGGGAATGTGGCTTTTAGTATGGGTGCTAACAACAGGTGCACAAATCCTCCGCTTTGTATCAACATCTTTTTCTTTTGACGGATGGGCATTTTCTTTCGGACCATCTGGCGAAGAACGTGTCGATGCTTGGCTAAGCATTCTTTCTGATGTCGAGACAAAAGTATCGTTCCTTTCAAGACATTCAGACAACATTTGCACACGGTATCGATGACGTCTTTGGAGGCGGTTTCAATGAGTTGATTTTGCACGGGTGGAGGAGCTTTGGACAGGTCAGACAACACGTCCCAATCTTTGGCTAAACGAGGAAGCAGTCCTTTCCTTTTCTTTCCTTTGGGGGGTAGAAAAGGGATGGCTTCTGGGGGGTGACATCTTTGTTTATTCCGGGGCACACACACAAAATACACTGACGTCGATAACTTGGCATACACCCTTTTATCTTATTTTTTGGAGTAGGTCGAAGGGTGTGTAACTTGTCTTTTTGACGAATTCTTGGACTATCGCTTCGTCAAAAATGTGACGACTTTGTTTTCCTATATCGGCAAACAATTCTCCCCTTTGGTTGCTCCTCTTTTTCTTCCGACGATGGGGTCTGTTCTGGGGTTGACGTCGATGCTTGGCTAAAGGATTTTTGGGATGCGGAGTCAAACCACGAAACTGTCCTTTTTTTTTTCCTTTTCTGTTTTGAACAGGAGAACGACGATGGTGGTAGTGGTGTGCACTTCTTTTAGGGGACATCTTTCGGCTTTCAGGAGCACAAAAACACTGATACCCATCGTTTGCCCAGGTCTTTTTTTATAGTGGAATACGTCGCCACTGATTGTCTTTACGTTGTATCAACTTGATGACAGGCATCACGCGTCGTGGAGGGGTTCGCAACGGACTAAATCGGGACAGTTCTTGTTTGGATAAATCCAGTGAACTCTGTAACATGCCTGATCTCTCTTGGACTTTGATTTTGGGGCAGGTACTTTGTGGGCAGCTGCTGCAGCGACTAAAGAGGTGGAGGATGTCACCGCCGGAGGAGAAGTTCCTGGTTTCATCAAATGGGAAAGAACGGGTGTCAAATTGGGTTTCGCTGGCATCACTAGCAACGGAGAAGTGGCAGTACCTGAGGATACTGGAGACGCTGCAGGTCGTGGTTTGGGGATGTAAGGTTGCGCCCTGGCTGAAGTGCCTCTCTTGCGAGTAGAAGCTATTTTCTGGGGCCCTTTCTGTGGGCTTTTCTTTTTCTTTTTCTGTGGACTTTTCTTTTTCTTAGGCTGTGACCTGTTCTTGACACCAGTGATCTTTTTCTTCCAGGTACCTTAAGAGGGAGCGAATGATGACACCTCTTAGAAAACCGCTACATCCAGGTTTCAAAATGATTTGCTTTTCTGTTTGAGTGTTGATGAGTAGATCTGCCAGTTGCGTCAAGGCTACTTTGTTTCTCTCAAAAAAAGCGTTTGGTTTGATGTGGAATGTGAATGATGCCTTGCAGTAATTGACGTGGTGTCACCGTAAACCATCGTATGACTTCTCTGAGACTGGTTTCTAAGACATCAGCACGTATTTGTGGATTTTTTTTCGCGACTGATGCCGTACAAAACACGAATCAATTTGACGGGAAGATGAGACTGAAGAGACGTCATGTTGACGATGTGTGATACAGACCAAAAGTATCCGAGGTTTTTATAGATTTTTTTGTTAAGTTGATGGGGACGTGTACACGACAGGCCCTCCGTCTTGGCACCAGTGGTGAAACAAATGGGTACGAAATCGCAAATAATCGAGGATCGTGGGTTTTAAATCTACTAGTAAATGGACATGAGGGGTTTGAGTGGCATCGTCGTACGCATGTGTCAGCAAAGGAGTTCCTAACTGCTTGGCTAACACTTGCACTTGTGATTTATCTCTAGGGCTTTTAAACAAGACAACATAATGAGAATTGAGACTGATGGTGCGATGGGCTTTACTTTGTTGAAACAAATTTTGGGTGATGTAAATGACACTGGCATTACGATGATGCCCTTTGCTCGTAAACCACAGTTTAATTTCTTCTTCGTCTTCTCCTAACATGTCGTCGAAGATGACCAGATGAGTTTTACTGGGGTCAGACACGATCCCGTCATATTCCATACAAACTATCCCGCGGGTTCAGAGGGTCCACCAGCTTGCAACTTTCCACGATACGTACTCGGGATCGGTTTTCAAACGGTGATCGTACTCGTGTTCCCACATTTCCACTACTTGGTATCCTTCCTATTCTAACTTGAAGCGCCTCTGATGATACGTTGTAAAAACTGATTTTTAGTGCCACGTTGAGGGTAACAGATGGGACATCCGTGAAATAAGCAACTGTTAAATTCGTGCACGATCTTTTGGGGTTTTCTAAGTCCCAGCCATCCACCGAATACGTTTCGATGGTCTTTTCACCTCCGTTTCGGGCATGTTGGATCCATTTGTCTTCATTGCCGCACAAGTAATGTAGCCAGCATAGGGTTTTGACCGAGTATTGACGTTTGACATAGTTGGTCATTTGAGGGCGGATGATAGCCAGGGTCTTCTCGGGCATGAATCGTTTGTGGTATACACTTTGGCAACGGTGCAAACTTTTTGAAAGGATCGATCTCTCCAAGTTCGATGAACACTTCTCGAAATTTTCTACAGCAGTGCCATAAAATGACCACGTCGGAACAAAAATACTTTAACATTTCTTCTTGAAAGTAGAAGGGGTCTAAAGCGTGAGTGTGGTACCAAGCGTAGAAAGCTTCTCGTTGTTCGGTGCTCATGTTGTCGGGGTCGTCGTAGTGAGCATTAGGCAAATGGGATAGAACGGCGTGTTGATTGGCTTCGGTATTGAAAGAGTGCGGAAATAACCTTGGGCCATTTCTGTCGTTCCAAACGTTTTAGGCATTTGGCTCAATGGCATGGCCAAGTAACTCATCGAATCTTTAAACTGCATTTGTCCCACTCGCATGGAGATGATTTCGGCTCCGTTCAGGGTCACTTTCGGACGTTAGGTGCATTGTTCCGTATAGTAATTCAGAAGAAACTGTCCATCGTATCCCGAGAAATTGTGAGCCATCACCATGGCATAGCGGTGACAATCTCCATATTGTTTGGTGTCCTCTTCGCTCCACGTCTTGTCGATGGGGTCTAAGATCCATTGGACAAAATAGGCCAGCGTATTCGGTCCCCGAAACATTTTTCACGCCCTCCAGGAATCTTGCTGCAGTGAGGGCAATGACTAAAGATAGGCTTTTGGATGCAGTTCTCGCAAGCTCGATGAGCCACGCAGAAATTAGGAACGTGAATGCCGGTCTCTTGCATGCATTCAAAATCGAAAAAGATGAAATTTCCTTTCTACTGGTCATCTTCCTCCTCCTCCTCCTCCTGTTGGGGTTGGTATTTTTGAATGTAGCATTTGTGTTCCAAGTCCACGATTTGGTGACAAATGGGACATCGTTTCTTTCCTGGACATAGGTGTGCCTTAGCAATATTGATACGTTTGACGTGTCCACAAGTAGAACATTTCAGGAGTTGACAAGCACTTTTCTGCTGTGAACCTTGCGTCTTCAGATGTTATTGGTAACAGGTAGGACTGACAAAAGTATGCTGACAAGCTGGGCAATGCACTCGTTTTTGTCCTTCATCAAGACAGGGTTTAGAGACCAAACGTCCCGAGCATTTCGATCCACAATGCTTGTGTTGCTCTCGATTGTTATACCCAGTCACATTTTTCACAGTAATAACAGTATCCTAAGAATCCAATGATACTGGTAATGGCATCGAAATGTTCATCGTGATAATAGACGTGAATGTATTTTCCGTCTTTGAGATTTTTGCCTCGAAACAAGAGAGGTCCACGCACTTCTTAAGGGCGTACTTTCAAGGTGTAACGTGCACCCAATACATCTTGCAATTTTTGCATTTCAGGAATGTCACATGGGGTGTCTTTGGATATCCCCGCTTGCTGTAACAGGAGTTCTGCTTCTTTTTGTTGTTTGGCTCGGTTCGATTTTTGAATAGTTTGGCAGGCTCTTTTCTATTCTGCTGACGTTCTTGTCGGCAGTCGTTCGTCCCACCATGATGGCCCTGGCTAAACACATTTTGTCTTGAGGGTTGTTAATTTGGACAATGCTGCGCTTGATGCTACGTAGGTCGTCCATCAATAACACCTTTTTGCGTCCGGTCCCTTTGGGAAGAGAAACGTGGGTCATGTACACTGTCGCTTTTCCATCGGTGATGTGAAACTTGTTGTTGGACTGCTGTACGTGATGAATCTCGTCTATGACTTTGGAAGGTGTCAATTCTGATGGGCTGCTAAACTCGATCCAAGCAGGCGACTTCAGACTGTCGTGATAAATGGAAAGTCCCAAGCGATCGTCTTCTTTGGCTTGACATTACCGTTTCAGTGTGATTAACAAAAAATCCCATACATCGATGATGAACTCTTTTGCATTCTCCAACGGTACGTCGGACTTGAAATCTTTAAACTTCACCGTGTACGTGTAGGCTGTGGTTCTAAATTTTCTCGAGGAGCGTTTGTCCTTCTCTCGAATGTGGTAGTACTTTTCAGGGTTTACTTGTGGTGGTTGACTTTGGTTTGGTGTAGATTCTTTGGGTCTGGATTCTAGCTCACTCATGTCATCTTCAAAATCGCTGGCATGAATTTGAGCCAAGACTTCAGCTTCTGTGCGATGCGATAAGTCACGTTTCTGCCTCATACTTTCTTCTCCTTTCTCCACGAAATGATGCAATCATTTCATCTTAAGCGCAAAAAGTCATATGACAACATTTTAAACGCCATGGTCCCTATATATCAATGTCAGATCAGTTTCTTGCCTATATAAAGGGTTAGTGCCTTCCCTCCATGTATTCATTTCACTCTCAAGCCTACTAGAAAGATGGAAGAGCCAACACAGATCGAACTTCTGATCAGAGCTTTGCGAGGTATCATACGAAGGTTTTCTTCTGAGAAGCCGACGGACTACTCCCCCTCCTTTCGAGATAAAAGTCAAGATACTTGCTATATATGTCAGAAGAAAGGGCATTGGTCTTCTGAATGTCCACAACGTCAAAGCAAGACAAGCGTCAAAAGAGACAAAAGTCAAGATACCTGTCATTATTGTCAAGAGAAAGGACATTGGTGTTCAGACTGCCCTAAGAAACAACAGGAGCAGAAGGCTGAGAGGGGTTCCTAACAGGCAGAAGAGGTACCCTCCAAAAAAGAAGAACAAAAACACGTCCAGAAAGAGAGGAAAGAGAAGAAAAGAAGACAAGAAGAAAGAGAAGAAGAAGAGGAAAACCCTGTGACAGTGAAGAAATTATATAATAAAAAAAGAGTAAAAAGACAAAGAAGAAGAAAAATTAACTTTTTAAAGTGTTGTGTTGTGAAATTGGATTGTAAATTTGTACCAGAGAATAGACCAGAAAGAAAAACGTAAATGTCTCTTAGTTTTGATTTTTATAATAAGGACCTACACTCAAGCACTCGTACAGGTAAATCATGGGGAAAAAAGGGATTTTGAGTTTTAATTGATTTTGGCAAACATGGAGTAGTCTCTTTTTGAGAGAGGTGGGTGGCACTGAAAAGGACCGTTAGGTATTTTTTTTTAAAACAAATTCAGGAATGGTAAGTAATGATCTTTAACTGCATTATCGCTTTGCCACGGCCATGGCCTACTTCTAGACCTGCTACTGTCGATGATTTGGTAAGAAATCACTAGGGTTGGAGTCTCAGGAGTAGTAGGTGTGTGGATAGGGTTGGGCTGTTTGGCTCAGGAAGGTCTTTTTCTCTTGGGTCGTATTAAAGAAGTCTGATACATTTGTTTCAGACTCCTTAACTCTGCTAAAATGTCTAAGAGTACCGTCACCGTTTGACTTTCGCCATTCTCCTTGTCTCCTAGACCTTGTTTCTTCTCTGCTTCTACTTCCTGTCATTTCCTTCTTGCCTCGTCTTCTTCTCGCTGTTGCTGTTTTATTTTGATTGGGAAGAAGAATTATCTTACTGTTTATATTTTCTGTGTAAATAGCCACAAAACAGTAGGACATAAACTGCTGACATAGCAAGGGATCCAGTAAGAAATCTGCTTCTTCAATCTGTTATTCAGCAAAATCTTGCCAGCCAATACGTCTGAGCGTAAAACAGAAAGAAAATTTGCTTCCTACGAATGTGTTACTATATCTAAATATGAATATGATTTTTATGGGAAAATCTTCTCCATCTTTTTTATATCTCTCTACTGTGAGATCCTCACTAAATGAAATGTATTTTTTAAAATTCTTTTCCACTGATCGGAGTAATTTGTAACAAATATCTTTATGAGAATTAAAGACTGACAAAAAATATGGATAAAGAAGGGATGTCTATAATTCAAGTTACATTATACATTATATGCAGGACTTTTGCCTTTGCTGACTATATGATTTGAATTATTACTCTGCCATCTTGTATTTACCTATCGCTTATATGGAGTCTGTGTATCAAATTAAACTGTTTTCTGTCTTTCTTTTCAAGTATCATTGTAGCAAATATCATTGATCTAAGTTCTTCATAAACTATCTCTGTCATGTTTTGCACATATTCGTAAAGATTTTCAGTGCAATATATTTATTTGTGCGATATAGGATCATAGACTGTGTGTGCGAGGGGGTCCCGAGTGGCCGAGTGGTCTAAAGCGCTCTCCGTTACGGATCACTACCATCTCACCTCTGTCTGCGTGGGTTCGAGTCTAGGATTCGGTATGTGAGAAAGCTTGCCAGTAGCTTCTCGTAGGTCGGTGGTTTTTTCCGGGGATTTCCCGGTTTCTTCCTCCACCATTAATACTGGCCGCCATGTATAGCCTATCGTGTGCTGAAAAATGGCGTTAAGCTCCACCACAACAACAACAACTGTGTGTGCGAATCTATGTGACAACGAAGTCCTGATGGTACATGCTTGGTTCTTTGTATTGTCTACGAGTGACTAGACTCATTTTTACAAGTGTATATTGACTTCATCATATAGAATATATGAAGCTTTTAGTGAATGATAGTAATTTTTTAAAATTTGACAACGGAACACATAGGCATTGTATATTTGAATCATCTTACCTGTTACACAATTTTGTGTGTTGGTGCAAATTTTAAGTCAGTATTAAAATATGGTACGTTATATTTACATGATTGTTCATTTGAAATTGCACCAATTTTTATAATTCTTTTACCATTATGACATTTATCTCCATGACACATTATTAAAATGACTGAATGACTTTCTAGTTCTCTTTCTGTCACTTTAACAGGTTTCATGAGTCTGTCTACGGGTTTGCAAACACTGACAGATACATTGAATTCATTATCGAATTCATTAATAGTATCTATTTCGATGGGCATCGATGAAACAAATCTTTATACCAGTCAAGGTTATATTTAGATGATCGGTATGGATTCTCTTATGGTGGGTTTAACATATTCTACTGAATAGGTGAAACATCTTTTACCACTGTTTTGAGCACTAATACCCGAATTTGCATCTGAATGCTGACTGATTCGGACCATGGCTGATTCAGACCGCGGCTGAATCGGCCCAAATTACTGGCTGATTCAGCCCAAATGCCAGGCTGATCTGGACCATGTGAAGTATTATTAAAAAAATAAACAATGGAACACATACCGTACCTGACTTATTTTAGTAATTAGTAATGTTTTCTAAAGCATAGTAAGAGAATGTAAAATGTTGATTTTCAGCTCTTAAGTTGTAGATAGTAATTAATAAATGTATCGCCGAAATCAGAACAAAATTGATCGGAGCTATCACATTTAAAAAATTAAAATAACTTTCAATTGTTTTAATAAAGTAAATATAACGTTAACTTTTCATAAATTAGGCCATTATCAACACTATCAAACAGTAATGTATATAAAAATTGACCCAATGTATTTATTATATTCTCATGCAAATCGTGCTTATTCATATCATATTTACAAATAAAATTTTATGAAAAGTTATTGATAGTAACATACTTCGGTGTTATAATTAAATTTTTGTATACTAAACTCAATGAATTGTTGTCTTTTGAGTAAAATCTCGAACCAGCAAAACAAACTTATCTTCATTTTAACCTTTGAAATATTTGAAAATATTTAATCTAAAGCACTTATTAAATCCATTAAATATTCATTTCGGGGCCCCGAGTGGCCGAGTGGTCTAAAGCGCTCTCCGTTACGGATCACTGCCATCTCACCTCTGTCTGCGTGGGTTCGAGTCTAGGATTCGGCGAATGTGGATATGTGAAAAAGCTTGCCAGTAGCATCTCGTGGGTCGGTGGTTCTTTCCGGGGATTTTCCGGTTTCTTCCTCCACCATTAATACTGGCCGCCATGTATAGCCTATCGTGTGCTGAAAAATGGCGTTAAGCCCCACAACAACAACAATAAATATTCATTTCTGAATTTACATTTCTGTATATTAATACATACATAATATAATAACACTTCCATGTACCCAATGATCACAAAGTTATTTCATGTCAGCATAACATGTTGTGTTCTAGAATAGTATTAAATTCAGTAAATTGGCAAACTACATTAAACATGCTCCTATTTATAGTGGCATTGGCCAAACGGGTTTTGCCAATTCATGGTCAGTTGATCCCACTATTAGTGTCTGCAGTTAAATTAGTTAAATGATCAAACAAAGTTATAAACGAAAAAAAGTGTGTGATTTGGACTTTGAACGTAGCTTTAAACATATTTCAGTCATATTGCTATGATGCCTGCAGTTTATAGTGATGTCTAGCACTGGGGCATCATGCAGCGAACATCATTTCCAATTCAGTCACATTATCCTGATACCAGGTCAACCAGTCCTAACACTACCCTCTTAATGCTAAGCACCAAGTGAGGCAGCTGCTTGTACCATTTTTATGTCTTTTTTTATGACTCAGCCAATATATATATATATATATTGGTACAAAGAAAGATGTGTAAAATATATTTCATCTTTCGACAGAGATAACGCCACCATTTTTGTTACGTGATCATTTATTTTAATTACTACTAGGTCCAAAATATTATCCCACACAATCAAAATATAGACGAATGATATTAAAGTAGATTATAAATTAGACAGGTCCCGAGTTGAAATTTTTAGTATATATGTGTTCTTTTTTGCACTAATAGTATATAAAACAATGCACAGAATAAAGATTAAATATGCAAGGGGAGAGAGAGAGAGAGAGAGAGAGAGAGAGAGAGAGAGAGAGAGAGAGAGAGCATAACATGTTCAACTTGACTCCCAAAAATTTGTCATGTTGTTGACATACAATTGCCACAGATAAACATCCTTTTTAAAGGAAATTGTACTCCTTTGGTAATTTTGTCATTTGGTAATCATTCTTTAATTGGAACAAGCAAAAGAATAACTATATAAAGTTTAAAATAGAAATTAAATTATAGAACACCACAATGTCTTTCAAGCACATTCTCCATATACAATATGGAAAAAAGAAACATGGGAGGAGGAGATGAAGCCATGTGCAGTGTCTATAGTCTGCACTGAAATAATCCAATCAAACCATAATTTGATCAGGAAATGCGTGTTATGAGCCAATGAGAAATAAAACCTCACTACATATTAACACCAAATAATGGTAGAATCATAAGGCGTTAAAAGACACTATTGTAAAATAAAAAAACATTTGTAAGCATAATATTTTTTGTACATTTTACAACACTGATTTTACTCAAATATTTTTGGTAAAGATACAGGTGGAATACAATAGATATTTCATCTTTCACTTGCAAAATAGTGCAAAGTGAAATGGATACAAATGCATTTAAAACTGGATTTGGGGTGGGTGGATGGGGAAATCTTTGATGTCATGAAGAATATAACAGAATTAAAATTACAAATATTTATCATATAAAAACATACCTATAAAGTTTCTCTGCAAGTTCTGAACAATTTAATGTATTTCAGCCATCTTGGTCAATTGGTAGTTAATATATGGCATTCTTTGTTTTTCTTTAAAAAGATATGATGGCATAAGTGTGTAAACCAGAAAGAAGAAATATTGTATTGTTTAATGTGTTTATTGGCACTGAAGCAATCAGTTTACAACATTACCAATAATCAGGTAACAATTATCTAAAAGGCTTATTTCAATGACTGAATAAACTAAATACCATATCATCATCAAAATTAAGATGACAGAAATTCACCGCAGTTTAATTTTTTTTTCACTGGTATAAATATTCTGAAATGAATAACCTGATGTTTAAATGAATTTAAACTTCACCAACATAAAAAGCAAGCTGCTAATTCTGATGCAACAGTTAAGATGGTATGAAACTGATTCCACATCTTCATCTTCACTCACTGTTGCCAGAGGTATATTTCAGCAATGTTTCCACACTAGCCTAGAAAACCTATCGCATTTAGCATACATATGAAATAAATGCATAAATTATTTGAAAATTTAGCTACATTTTACCAAGTGACTGACTCGGAGCTATGTGTACCTTCCTACTCATATAATTTACTGCAATACATGCATCTGCAACAATGTTAAATATGATCATGACCAAAGTCATTGTTAGCCATGATGAAAATGAAACTGATAATGACAATGACAATGAAAAAAAATGATGACAATACTTGATGATGATATTCAATAATATCATCCTCTCTAACATTTGGTTAAAGTCTAAGAATCCAAAAACTGATGATCAACTCAACAAAAAAATTTGGAATAATTGAAACAAATTCTTTTACAGCCTCCCAAAGCCTAACCAAAAAGTCTACTCTTATTTTCAAACATATTTCCTAAAGGAAATGGATGGACACAGTAATTTTCAAAAGATCAATTTGGTCCCTGTCTTTAAGATGACAAGATTAACCCCTGTGTAGTGACTAGTTCTTGCATGGCTGAAGATGAATGTACGCCCCCCCCCACCAAATAAAAACAAATATACTATACTGAATTGTCACTCACTGATTAAACATTTGAAAATAACAGGAACTGGAATAATAGGATCCACCTCTAAAACAAGGTTAAATTAACTAAACAATCATAGTTTCATCTACCTGATTGTAAAATAGAATAAATACACTCAAGCAAATGTAAAAGCCAATTAAATTTCTGATGCATACAGCTTTGATAGAAAAACTTGTACATGTACTACACACAGCAAAATATTTTACAACAAAAGAATGTGACGGCAGGATAGTGTATCATCATAACAAATGAATTTCTCTTTCCATACAACTTTTTCAAAACTCAAATTCTTTCTATCAAATAAACATTATTAAAATATTTAGCTGCAATTAAAGTAACTGCATCAAGTTCAAAGAAAACCTAAACACTGTTGGTTTATTTTCAATACAGAGTAGTACTTCAAAAACTCAAAGTAGTGTGGACCCTATCTTTTTTGTTATAGTTTTTGGCCATTTCAGATTTCTGGGGTGTGCAGACAAAAGGTGTTCTGATAGTACTGATCAGGTGATTGGAGTTATGCTGAGCATATGAGTGACTGACGAAAGCTAATGTATGTGAATTCTGACCAAGTGATAGGAGTTATGCTTAGTATATGAGTGACTGATGAGAGTTACTACATGTGAGTTCTGGTCAAGTGATTGGAGTTATGCTGAGTATATGAGTGACTGATGAAAGCTAATGCATGTGAATTCTGACCAAGTGATAGGAGTTATGCTTAGTATACGAGTGACTGATAATACAGAAGAAAATAAAAACAAAAATTATCAACTTCAATATCTGTCTGTTGAAAAACTACATTTTGTCATGCCATAAAAAGTGTATTATTTACAATACTTGACAAAGTGTAATAACTGTAACTTATGAGGCCAAATGTAATAATACCAGCTTCTGAAGGGCAATAGAATATAAAATTCTAATGGCCAAATGTGACAACACCAGCTTCTGATGGCCAAAGGTAATAGTACATGCTTCTGAAGATCAAATGCAATAATATAAGTTTCTGAAGGTCAAATGCAATAATACAAGCTTCTAAAGGCCAAATTTAACAACAAAAGATTCTGTTGGCCAAATGTAATAATGCATGCTTCTGAAGGTCAAATGCAACAATACAAGCTTCTGAAGGTCAAATATAATAACACCAGCTTCTGATAGCTAATAGGTAATGATACAAGTTTCTGAAGGTCAAATGCAATAATACAAGCTTCTAATGGCAAAATGTAACAATAAAAGCCTTCTGAAGGCCACTGTAATAACACCAGCATCTGATGACCAAATATAACAATACAGCTTCTGATAAACAAATGTAATAATAAAAGCTTACAAAGAAAAAATGGTATAATACCAGCTTTGGAAGGCCAATTCTCAACATAACTTGCATCTATGATCCACAGTATGTAATATTACCAGCTTCTGATAGCCAGTTTTCAACACAATTTGTATCTATGTCTCTCAATATGTAATAAGACCAGCTTCTAAAGACCATTCTCAATAAAATTTATATTATAAAGATCCACATAAATCTACCATAGTAAATTACTTATTACCTAAAAATCGTCTAGTGGGTTATTTTTTATTCTAATTTTTATGTATCACTAATGGTTTAGCTGTCTGAGATATTGTTTTTTCTTTATCAGAAATGCCTGTCTATTAGTTGTAATTTAATTTCTTTTTTCCCTAAAAACCTGAATTTTAAGTGAAAGAACTTAAATCGGAAATTGTCTGTATGATGAGATTCATGTTCTCTTAATGGATATGGCAAGATAATTTACTCATGTTACATTTGTGTTACATATAACACAACTCCACATCTGCATCTGATACCGTAATAAGAAAATACATTATAGCCACACAGAGATTTCAACTACAAGCTTTAATCCACTTTGAGAATGCCCCAAGTTTAATGTATAATTCAGATA
The DNA here is from genome assembly GCA_016617855.1 of Megalonaias nervosa. NCBI lineage: Eukaryota > Metazoa > Mollusca > Bivalvia > Unionida > Unionidae > Megalonaias > Megalonaias nervosa. The sequence goes on from JAECUM010008897.1 coordinate 21,202, forward strand.
TATAATCCTTGATTATAAAGCATTATACATACCATAAAGTTAAACAGACATGTACATAAAGTTTGACCTAAAATCAATAATACGCCCATTAAATCTGCAAAGATTTAAATTATACAATGTAAAAGGTCCTCTCCAATGTTTGCCCGTGTGCTGTGGGAAATCTAAGTCCATCACATACAACAATGAAGAAAAATGGCTGTGGCTTAGTACAAAACGACAAATAGAACTTTCTCTTTTATTAGTTAAACCACTGTCTCAGATAATCACATTTTAGACAAGACACATGAAAATTTCTGAGTAAATGATGTGTCATATTGATGTGTCATTTACTGGCATCATTCTTACTGGCATGTCTTCAGGATAGGATACATCCTCAAATTGATACAATCAAACCTCAAATTGATACAATCAAACCTCAAATTGATACAATCAAAATTTAATTCTGAGCACTGTTGGTCCACTAGTTTAGGAGAAACTGACCCTTGAATTTTAATTTTTCCAAGATAGGATGTTCACTGTTTCTTAGTAGTCAGTGAACTTTTGGCACTTCTGTTCAATGCTGTGTTAGTTGCAACAGGTGTCAGTGTTACTGGTTTAGGCCCCATTGCCATGTATGTGTGTGAGACAGAGGGCATGTTTGTATATCAGTATTGCAAATATGATCGAATAAGCCTGCTACATTTTTAGACAGGACTAAAGAATGAAGAACTTTTATCCAAACTTTCATTTTACTGATAATACATATCATCATTTAACATTTCTATCAGTGCCATGAAAAATTTATGATGAGACAAATTAGCTGAGTCAGATGACGCATTCTGTCTACTGGAAATTGTTCACCAGTTTTGTGAAATATGATTCAGCATCACCTTTAGGACATATGTCCACTCACACAAATAGAACAAACAAGAAAAAAACACAGAAAGGTCGCACTAACTGGCACCTATATGCTTTTAATGTATAAATGAACTTATGTGTTTCTCAATATCTATACCTTACATATTTTTCAGTATCTATATTTTATCTGTTGTTGACATTTATATGATCTTCATTTAGAAAAGCAAATTATTCTGTTTGTATAAATTATGTTTTGTATAAATTATGTGTAAAGACAAACCAATTTACCACTTACAAAACATGAACTTCCTCATGTACACATTTTTCTTTGAATTATGGTAATATCCTTCATTGAAATGAAAACACGTGTAAAACATTTAGTTGATACAGAAGCAATCTCAGGAATGTGGATTCTGTGAAAATTAGTACACCACAAGCATAGTCACAAATGAGATGTGTTAGTGTAACATCACCAGAAGACAAATAAGTTAAATAATTTTCTTGGTGTACCTGGATAGAGTCAACATGGTGCAGTAATCAGATAGTTAAATTTCAGCCAATATCTTAATTATCTAATTTGCAAAACCTTTTGAATTGGTAGAATAGCTTAGAATTAAATGAAGATTTATACAGGTATAACAAGTATAAAGCCATATTTCCTTCTAAAAATCATAATTATTAATATAGTCCTTATAAACTTTAAAAGGTCCTTTTACAGTGAAGAATCAGGATTTGAGTCATGACAATTTATGATCTTGTGACTGAATGAAATGGAAAACAAAATTTACAGGACAAAATACAAGACATAATGATAAACATTATCAAAATACATTCAATACACATTTTACATTTAACTTGAACACAAATCATTGCTTATTAATTCATAAGGAATACTATTGATAGGTAGCCTGTAGATTTTCATTTAAGTTTATTTGCTTTTGAACTGTCTAGCTCCAAAGTCTGCCATTCATCATCATCAGCATCAGCCCACACTTCATTGTCCCAACCTGAACCATCACCTTGTCCACCTGCAGAATTATCGCCAAGGTCAACCAAATTACCAACCAGTGGCTCTTTGGATTCCTTGGTCTTTTTGGTAGAATGTACATCATCCCATTCCACATCATTCCAACCTTCACTAGCAGCCTGCTTCTCTTTCTTTTTCATATTTTTAACTGACTTTTGAGCTTTTTTACTGGCACCATCGTCACCAGTTCCCCAATTACCCCATTCGTCATCTTTGCTACTACTGTCTTTACTGGATGATTTTGGACTGGAGTCCTCATTTAACCAGGCCTCAAAGTCCTCTTCTTCTTTGGAGGGGCTTGTGTCTCCTCTTTTGGACCCCTTATCCCGCCAGTCACCTCCCCAGCCTTCCCATGAATCATCATCATCACCCAGCAACTGGCCCTTACTTGGATCCCTGGCAGAAAAAAGAGGAGGAAACAAGTTTATTAAAATTCTTACAGTGACTTGGAGGTTGCCTCAACAGTTTGTGCTGTCCAATAATGGAAACTGTCCAGTAATGGAAAAACATTTCATGACAAAGACTAGTTTCTTTTGCTGAGGTTGTGCATTTTAGTTTAAACACGGTGCCTAATTTTGATAACGACAATGCTATAACAATAGTATTTTGTCAAAAGAGCACATTTTGATAATCATCTTAACCAGGAGAATTGAGACTTTTGTTAATGATGAACTCAATTCCTATAAACAGGGTTCTCTTTATTTCATGCAGTCTTAAAAAAAATCAAAGTATTATGTTGAAGGGATACTAATTTACACCAAACCAGATGGAAGAACAGAACTCCAGAGACATTGCTATTCATAAACTTCTAACTATTGCATACATACTACTCCTACTCAAAATAATCTTTATAAGATTTTTTTAAAACCATGTCTTCTTCTTTGTATGTCACTAGAAAAATTACAGTAACATTTTAAATAGTATTTAAAGAATTATTGTGGTGATTTTATTTTAAAGGTAGTTTCAACTTTTGTTTCCAGTAATAAAAAGTAAAACAATATACAAGGGAGATAACTTCTGCAAGGTACATTAATTTGCCTAAATTTGAGTTGCCTCCCATGATATACAAAACTGGCTGGGAAAGGTTAGTGTACTACTGTTTTTTTACTAAATTTATTAAGACAATAGTTTCTTACTATTATTAGTAATACATTTGAAAAAACAGAATGGACACTATACCACACGCATAGTGGGGTTGAAATCCCTTCAAGTCAAAAATAAGTCTTGACCAAATAGTCTGTATCTATTGCCCCTTTAAACTGGAGATTTTAATAACAAAAGTGTAGTTAAACCTTTTTTTTGACCACCTAAAACCACTAATTTTGATATAAAATTTGTCCACTAAATCAAGACTAATACATTAAAATGGCAGTAGTTTCTGTCTAAACTATGTGTCTGTAAGAACCAATTTAACTCTAGTTTTTTCTCATTATAGGTGATCTTCATAGTAGTTACTGTTCTTTTTTCCATACAAATTTCTACAATAATTTGTCATCTTAACAGTGTGATAATTATTTTTTCCTAGATGTTTCTTTTAGAATTTATTAACTTAACTATTACAGTGCTTGACACAAATGAATTTTTAAAATCAAGACCAATGTTACTCTTCTGAGAACATCATAGGTGTCCTTTGTTATAAAAGGTCCCCTTCATTTTAGGGATTGCAACTGTAAAATTTCAACGCATCTCTGCATACAACCATGATGATCAAATTACATAAACATACCTATCTTTAACAGCCCCTCCACCTCCTAGGAGGGAAGACTTTTCCCCTGGGCTGGTGTCCACCGAGGATAGGGTGGTTTTTGGCTCTCCCCATAGACTCTGAAGGTTCCCCCAGCCTTTGGCACCCACCGACTGGAGCTGTGAATAAAAAAATGAAAAAAAGTTAAATTTGTATTTCCGTTCATAGATTGATAGAGGAATCCCTTGTCCAGTAGCCTGCATTAGATGTTAAGCTGGTTCACTGTACAAATGAACGCAGCTTTGTCAAGGGACAAGTAGTTTTTTCAATATAGTACACACATCCACGTCTCACATTTACATATTTACACCCAAGAAGAAATTACACCCTGAGATATGCATCATTTACATCTTTCTGAACACATGTATACAAGAGTTCTTCCTACTTCTTTCTTCAATGTTAGAAATATTAAAACTAGGCATTGCAAATATTGGATGCAGATGACAGTTTTCACTGAAATAGAATATTCTGAAAACCAGAAATGGACAGTGAGCAGCCTGTGGGCTTGTTTACATTGGGAACTTCTGTTTGCATTGAAATGCCAATAAATTGACATTGTTTGGGACCGCTTGGTGACAATCAGTTTAGAAATGATAAATCACTGAGTGAAAGGAATAAGTTCTGTGCACATTTTATATCCTTGATGCATTTTGTTTTTAAAATCAGTAGGGGGTTACAAACAAATGGGAGGATGGGCTAATACTATAGTTGTGTTGTTAAGATTTCATCATTGCATTGAGCTGCAAGACAGAATAACAGCAAGAGTGTAAATGAAAACTTGGGGAGGTTTGTAATTTGTTGACATGTACATCTTCAAATGATGGCCAAAACATGTGCAAAGTTTCAAAGCAATCCAATGAAAACAGTGAAACTGGTTGCAGTCACAAAATTCTGTTGTGCATTAGGATTCAAATAAAAACAGGCCAATATCTCACAGAAAAATTGCAGAAGCAGTGATTTTTTGATGCATAATCAGATAATGAATAGAGCATTTTTTAAGTTTGATGGCAATTCATTAAATATGTGAGATTAGGTAACTTCACAAATTCTGACACACACTACATTCAGCTGAAATTCAAAAATAGCAATAACTCCAACAGAAACTGCATGAGCACAGAGATCTGTTGATATGCCCATCTTCACCTGACGACTCTTGCAGATTGGAATCTGCCCTCTTGTCCATTCTCTACATTTTGTTTCCATCCCAATGGCATGTTCTGCCACTGAGCACAAATATCAGCATAAATGGAGACATTCCAAACTTGTTCCCCATGTACGACTGAAGTACTTTACAGATCATTTCCATTATGTTGCTTTGCATTGGTTTGAATCATGTCTGGATCATGTCTGGATCATGTTTGGATCATGTCTGGATCATGTTTGGATCGTGTCTGGACACCAGCATTGAAAAGAAGCTACATTTAGTTTTCTATGTTGCTTTGTATCGGTTTGGATCATGTCTGGACACCACCATTGAAAAGAAGCTACATTTAGTTTCTATGTTGCTTTGCATCAGTTTGGATCATGTCTGGACACCTACATTTAGTTTCTATGTTGCTTTGTATCGGTTTGGATCATGTCTGGACACCAGCATTGAAAAGAAGCTACATTTAGTTTCTATGTTGCTTTGTATCAGTTTGGATCATGTCTGGACACCAGTACTGAAAAGAAGCTACATTTAGTTTCTATGTTGCTTTGTATCAGTTTGGATCATGTCTGGACACCAGTACTGAAAAGAAGCTACATTTAGTTTCTATGTTGCTTTGTATCAGTTTGGATCATGTCTGGACACCAGTACTGAAAAGAAGCTACATTTACTTTCTATGTTGCTTTGTATCAATTTGGATCATGTCTGGACACCAGTACTGAAAAGAAGCTACAGTTAGTTCTGATTAGTGGTTATTGTTTTACCCTAGACTTGAACAAATAACCACCAATCAGTGCTGAATGTAAAACATTTCACAGCAAGACAAACTGACAGTATAGCCTTTTAAGCAGACAACAGATAAAGTGGTTGTTAAATGATCAGTACTTGAATCATGTAAAGGGAACATATCTAGAAATGGCTCCAGAGGCCTAAGTAGTTAGAGTGTCCACATTGGATGCAGGAGGTCATGGGTTTGAACCCCAGCTGAGTCATACCAAAAACTTATAACAATGGTATTAGCAGCTGCCTTGCTTGGCGCTCAACATTAAAAGGTTAGCGTTAGGACTGGTTGGCCTGGTGTCAGAATAATGTGACAGGTGGGACATGATGCTACATGTCTGTGGCATGGTGCCCCAGTGCTAGACATCACTATAAACTGTCACACTGCAGATAATGTAGCGATATGACTGAAAAATTGTTAAAGCTACATTAAGAATCCAAACCACACACACACAAATCTAGAATGTCTTCTTTTTGTTCTTTTTAGTTTGTCAGTGTCTAAACATTCTGACAGGATAAAATAATTAGCATGGAATTGGGGGGGGGGGGATTTCAAACCACACAAGTAGGTCACCTTGTGTTCATTTGTAGAAGGCAAGTGGTTGTTAATAATTTTTCTTTACTACTGACAGAAATTAGTGCATGCACCTGCTATGACCATCTCAGATGAATTCTCAGTTAAAGAATAAAATGGCAAGTGACATAATTAATCATGACTGCTGAAGATCAAATTAACTTGTATAGGGTAGGTATCTTTTGCATCCACTTTTCATTTCTTGTATCAATATGAAAAAGAACTTGTGCACCACAAAGAATGATTTATGGATGGATATAAAGATTGCCATACATCCCTACTTCGGCTGAGGTGGGATTTAAAACAAAATGAAGAGAAACATATATATACATTTACTGCATTAATAGTGTATTATGCATACTCAGACAGTTGTGACAAGTATTTAAAGATGGTGTTAAGGAAAATTGAGAAATTGACTATTTTTATAATTTTAATGGAAACATGCATATTACAATGCTAATGCAGCATTTGAGAGCAATTAACAAAGACTTAAAGAAAACACAACTCTTTCAAATGTTTACAAAAAGGGCTTCTTATAGGTCTCTTCAAAGACTGCTAAAATTTTTCTTCATATCAGACATGGATGAAATATTTAAAAAATGTGGACTCTACAGAATTAGCAAGATCATTTTGGGTGAATTTCTCTTAAGAAAAGGACCATAACTGTTTAACGTTAATAAAAATTATTGATTATCAAAGTTACTGGAGATCTTGTTAATTTAGATCATTATCAAGTCAACTGAAATCTAACAAGAAAATTAGACCAGAGCTTTAACAAGAACATTCTGGCACATTATACATGGACAATGAGTCATAACTCAGAAATGTTGACAGAGACCACTGGTTATCTTAATTCTCTGACATCTTCACAAGATTAACCACCATACATGCACCAAATCTAGTTAATAATATATAACAGCAAAATATGGTATTAACTGCCACATAAAATTAAACCCCTTTATCGATCGAACAAGCAAGATTATTTGACAGCAATGGTTAGTAAGGAATTAACAGAATTAGACTATATGAAAGATAACCTTTTTATAATTTTTAGAGAATACCTGACCTTATCCTGTTTAGTCCTTTCTTGTGATCTTTTGTTTTTCTTTCAAACTTTTCGTTCTATTATGGAAATGTTGATGGTGTTGAAGTGGGAAATGAAATTCAATCTCCAGGTGTGGAATTCAATTACATAATTCCCATTTTCTAATTCAATTCTATAAGATGTGGACTGCAGGTTGAGTGAGGCTCCTGAAAATAATGTCCAGTCAAAAACAATCTCTTCTGTAGGGAGATGTATTGCTGTCTCTAAATATACATGAAATTCTGAAATTTGTATTGGCCTCTATCAATGAATGCAGGCTATTTATTGATCATGGTCTTCTGAACAGATATTTTTGGATGACTAATATACACATCCCTTATAAATATTTACATCAGAGAAAACAGTTTATTGAATTTCAATAATTATATACCATAAGCTTTGACATTTTTTGATACAGAATCATATAACAATCTTCATGCTCATATTGATCATGCAGGATACTAATGATACTGAACAACTTAATAAGATATGGTTTTCTGGTGAACCCTGATGAAATGACAAAAGTACCAATGTCCGTCTGTTTTAGTGTGTAACAGCCTAGAATGATGCTGGATGCTTTCTTGTTTTATTCATGCTGACGTATTTATCAGTGAAACTGCTATACAATGCAATGGTACCAGGCAGGTTACTAAACTGATGGACTGAACCTTTTGCTAAGAAAGGTATAAAAAAAGTCCACTGCAGGTAAGTAGTGTACCTTTTGAACAGCCACTTACTTGACTGATTTACTAAATCGTTGAGTAAACACTGTAAATTACAAACATAATAGGGGTTCTGCACCATTTTGTATTCAATAAATGTTAAATTAATGACTCACTAGAAGACCAGCAACTACTCAAAATATATACTTCTACTGAAATTACCAAACCAGTCAAGACTTGGGGTATTATTTCACAATTTAAAAAATTACTACACCAGTCACACTATGAAGACAGTAAAGCAGTTTTGCCATGACTGAAGCACACAGAAAACAGTCAAAGCAGCCAAGAGAACAGTAAGTAAATAGTACTAAACTTTCTGTACATCATAAACAAAGGCACAAAGCTACATTTGATTGAACTTAACAGTTTTCATATACGTGATACAAATATTTCACGTGTAACATAAAAGCAAACAATGTTTGTATTCTGATAGTGCCTATTTTTTGTACAAGTCTGGAGAGGATTAAATATAAAAGCTATTTCTGTCAAAATACAACATTCAAGAGACAACAAGTTTTCATCTGTTGATTTAAAACACCCAAAGTAGAAAATTATCCATATAACAAGGAATAATCCACCAACATAATGCATTTAAAGCATACAATTAATAGTCCAACTAGCACCATAACTACAAACAATATTAATAAAAGATGATAAAAATCAATTTTTATTTTAAGTCTTCTTGATCTAATGCCTCATATCAAATTTAATTTTAATCAATTAAGTCATTTAAGGGTTACTATGAAGAAACCAAATTGAGAGGCCATGTTTTATGGCAAACAGGAGCTGTAACTCCATAAACGTTTGACGAAAAAAAACAAAAAACGACACTGAAAACAATACTTGACCTACATCTTGTCTGTGAATCCTCATAAGAAATTTGA
>JAECUM010008897.1:35000-65386 GCA_016617855.1 Megalonaias nervosa
TCCTAAGGCTTATTATCAGTGATATCTTAAGAACCTATTATTCATGATGTCCTTAGGGCCTGTTATCTATGATATCCTTAGGGCCTATTATCAGTGATACTTTCAGGGCCTATTATCAATGATATTCTAAGGCTTATTAACAGTGATATCTATAGGGCCTATAATTGATGTCCTTAGGGCCTGTTATCTATGATATCCTTAGGATCTATTATCATTGAGATTATTATAAAATATCTGCTTAAATTTTGTAATAAATGGGGATTGGCTTGTTATCAAGGATGGGCTTATCATCAGATAAATACAGTAGAAAATGTTATTATAATTAGGCCTGACTTGGTGTGTACATGTACTTCCTGAAAAAAAGCAGTGTGTATAATCTTTTTTTTTTCCTGTCTGAGTTCCCAAATTTTCACACTTATGTAATTAGTAATTTCATTTATCTGAGTTGTTCAGTGCAATTTATGTTATCAGCTTCACTACACTGTGTTCTTTGTCATCAATGCAGCAGACAAACAGTGATAGAATGGATGTCAAGTTGCCACAAAATTGCATGACATCACTGAAACTGAAAATAAATGTAGGTATTGTTATCCATTACTGCAGTAATAGTCAAAGAACTACCAGGAAGTCAGAACAGTATTTTAGTTATACTTGAACATACCAAAACTGTTCTAAGTCAAGTGAACCTGGTGTTCATAACTAAAACAAAATGTTGTTTAATCAGGTTGAGACTCCTGGTGGATATATCACAATAATTCACTTTCCAAATACAAGCGCCTCAAGTGGCTCACATCGACCAATTAGCAGAATGCACTATCAGCCAACCAGGTACTTTGGGGCAAGCAGATTGCTTTATGTCCAATCTGGTCTGTTCAAGGCTTAAGAAATTCATTTAAAGACTCTGATTTTTTCCTCAGTATCAGCAGTATCAGTATGCAGATCAGCATCATATGTACAAACCTGAAAGACCTTAATGCCAGGATGCTTTCTGTCAAATCTACTCAAATTCTGTAGGGATTTATCTTCTTAGTAATGTGAGAAGTTTTGAAGGTAGACATCACCATCTGTCCAAATTAACAGGCCTTTATGTCAATATGGTTTCTGAATTCTCTTGGGCAATTTTTAGGAAGTAAATAAAAGTTATTCTGTTTGTAGTAACTGTGGCCAGTGTTTATGATGGTTCAGCAAAATTTAATTAAAAGGCTGTCATGTCTGATTGGTTCAGCAAAATGTAAGTAAACTTAAAAGGCTGTCATGTCTGATTGCTTCATTTCAAATTAGGTCCACTTCTGCTGAATGACTTTATGTCTTTTCAGAAATACAGTGTTCTCCCTCTTATAAGGCCACCCATTCTGCAGCGGACAATTGACTTTATGAGAGATGTGTCCCTTCTTGAGGCGGATCACATATGTGAGTAACAATTACATATCAAAAAGGTTGCAACTAATTCTGAAATATTTATTTTTCATCTAAAAACAACATTCATGCTGTGGAATCAATCTGATACAAAACTGTTCTTAACGTTATTGACTCTACAACCCAAGACATTTCAGACTAAAGCATATTCTTCACTAAAGACAGAATACTTCATACTGTATCCGACTTGAAATCTCTGTAAGCACCTGTTACTTGTTATGTCCCATTTCAACTGATAAAGTCCTCAAAAGAAAATTGGAACATGTGTTTACTAAGTAAAAATGAATTTACAGCAATGTTCCAATCATTTGGAAAATGACATCTTATACATGGTTAGTGTAAATTATATTATGTGGACGTATTATGTGGATGGTATAAATATTTGAATGGCAGTGTGCAATATTATACACATATGAATTCCAAACACTAAGATAATTGCTTTCATGTAGTAAGTATCTAAATTGTTGCTGTAACTACCAATAATTATCATAAAATCTTATGCTTTGGTTGAATTTCTCCCACAGATATTTTGTGATTAAATGTTTAGTTGTTCAAAGAAGTTTTTTTATCAGACACAGGCTAAGGGCTGGTGACTTAAAAAAATTCACAAGCCTGGACTCAGATTCCACAAGCCATGAATTAATTCCATGTTCCCAAAATGGCCCTATTTTTTAAAAACTATTATTTGTCACACAATGTTGTAATTGTTTTACTGTAAATATGATAAGAAATGCACAAAATCATATTAAACAGACTTGTGTGTTTATTCAGTTCTCAAAATATTTCACATGAAGCAATATTTTCCTCCAGGTCCTGACGTCAACCATTGTCCACTTGCTGTTTCAAAGGTCCTTCTTACTCAATGGAAATGCAGTGTTGATGTTCACTGGTCTCTGAAGCACATCTTTCTTCACACAATTTACTCTTTTGATGTTGTTCATAGTAACTGCTTAATATGTGTATTTAACCAGTGTTGCATTACTTATTCAAGTGCTTCTGCCGAAATTATTTTTTATTCAGTCTTTCCATTTTATCTCACCTCTGCCAAAGGATGGCCAAGTTTTTAATCAAAGACTCACAAGCCATCATGTACAACCTTTGATCCCTTTATTACTTTGAACACCTCCCAAAAAACTATCCTGCATTTGGCCTGAAGATGTGGGTGGAAATGTAACTTTAGCTATATACATGTATTATGCCTTGTATCAATAAAGGACTTGTTGTCTATGAAAGGGGAAGTCCTGAGGATGATCCACAGCAAATATGGGGCTCTTGGGGTGGTGTGGAGGGGATAAAATGAGGAGACATAAAGACCTAGACTTGCATAATTTAAGACAGGTGAAATTTGTGACAACTACACAATAGTAATTGCTAATTATTCCTGGGGACAAATCTGAGATCGTATGGAATACAATGCAACTTTCACAGCAGTGAGACTCAATTAATGCATGTCCAAATACTGAACAAAATCTTGCATTCATGCACATACATGCAACTGTCATTTCATAGATGAGAGAGAGAATGTAATGATGTAGGTTAATGGGAGGATAAGGAAAATTTATCAATCATCATGACCTGGCCAACCCCATATGTCTGCGTGTCATTTCCAGTTAATTTGTTCAGGTATAAAGACCACAAACTAAATATTTCCTTTCCAAACATCTTTGTAATCAAAATTTGTATTGAATTAATAACATCCCTTGCTCAGTGGTTGAGGAAAATTTTGGAACACTGCCCAACATGCAACTCTGCATGTTTAAATACTTAGGTTTAAGTTCACACTGGATGTATAGGTTTAGGCCCACACTGGATGTACAAGTCATTTCTAAATGGAACCATGGCAGTTGATGTTGGTTTATACAATCACCTAACTGTGACGTGGGCAGAACAGATCTGTCCTTTATGTTTTTGGAATACAGGAAACAAAATTCACACAGTTTTGGAATATCTATTATTCTTTAAGTTTACTAAACAAATCTGTGCTGCTTTGAATAGACAAAATGTATACAGATGAAAACATTCCCAATAGAGATGTAAAAGTCATGTCCCTTTACAATATGTCAACCACAACTGCTTAAAGTTAACAAAACTGATTTGTTGGTTTTAATGGCACTTGTAACATATCACTGAATATATTGTGCCGAAGAAAAAGGAGCTATGTGCCTTTCCCATAGATTCACTAAAGTAGTCAACCCACACTCCCCAGGGCAAGGATCAAACATTTGACCCCTAGACTGCAAGTCCAATGTTCTACCAACTGCGATACTATGACATTCTAACATGAATAAAAACTTAGGAGGGAGATATTAGACAATGGTTAATATAAGATCTGACATACTGTACATGCTGAATTTCAGCTATAATAAGCCTAATAAATATTTCAAAATGTAGTGAAGGGATTAGCTCCAAAAATACAAGAATGTCATTCTCTCAAACCTCTTATGTTGAATATATGTGCATATCTGGTCATGAGATTATTATATGACCGGTTGGAGAACTTAATGCAATGCAGTGTTTTTACTGCATGCAGAATTTTTAAAAAATTAGCTGAAGTTTGAATTTTGTTAACTTTTTATAAATATTTGATGAACTTTCTGAGCTATTCCTGAACTGCTGCTGAGTAATATCTGAACATGTTTGAACTTTTTGCTTAAATGTTTTTAAATAAATCCTAACTTGTTTCTGAATAATTGCACCTGCCAGAAATTGTGCTCAACTCTTCCTGAAATGACTGCAGAGCAATTTCTGAATATTTGCTGAACAATTTGTAGAAACACGTCTGTGATATGTATATTTAATTTAATTATTTGTTAGTTTTAAATTTTTTTTAAAATTCCATTACATGCTATTGTAATGTAACTTTGTTTACTGGATTTGATATTGTCCAGAAATGAGTTCAGTTCTGTTTGACCTGACTGTTTTTTTTAATTTCACTCATAAAAACCTAATAACAGAAACACTGTATCTAGTTTCTGACCTTGTTTCCAAGTCAGTGACAGTTTTGGTAAACAACCTTTTTTGTAATTTTTTAAAAAATTCTTTCTCAGAGTTAGAATCATTAAGTCAAGTCAAGGCCATACCTAGAGTACATGATATGAAACATGTGTTTATTGTTACAAACTTCTACTTTTTCTAGAAGATTGGCCCTCATCCAGGAATCTCTTTTTCATCTTAAATTTGTGTAGAACTGTTGTCTTTATAGAAGATTGACAGTCAGGCTCCAAACAATTGACACATTAAGTTATGTTGTGACCAGTTTGAGTTGATTTTTTTTATTTTATGGAATTCAAGTGATTCTTTTCCCTGAAAATACATAAGTGCTCCTACAAAATTCTTGGATAAAGACATTTATTGAAATTTATATGGAATTCAAAACTGGAATAATATTTTCTGTGATTCAACAAGAAACTGTTGACATAACAGCACTTCGCAGACCACAACAGACATCATCGCCTTCCATTTTGGATTTCATCGGGATTCGAACTCAGATTCATTCAGGAATTGTAATACTAGGACTTCTATTTTTTAATTCTTGGATTATTTTTGGATTTGATTCGTAAAACCATAAGTTCTCTTTTCCCATTTTTCACTTGGTATTCTAGAGAAATAAATTATTTGTTAAATTTACAAAGATTGTTTTCTTCACTCTTTTCTGTTACTTATTGTAAGAGCCTAGACTCGTAACATCTGAAACTGCCTAACTAATTCTGAGTACTGGGTAAGCAATTCCTGAATATCTGCTTAACTGTTGTAGAACCAATTCTGAAATTGTGCCTAACTAGCAATTTCCCAATATCTGCAGAACTATGAAAATCAATTTTTCTGAAAAAGGGTCAATGTCAGATAAAATTCAGCAAGAATCAGTATTCTGTGTTTCTGCTTCTTTGAAAATGAAGAGGCAGCTGTGAACTTGAAAAGGACAGTCATAATCAGTTCCTTTCCAGCTTTACAAAATCATAAACATTTAGAAATTTAGGGACTGGCACAATTGATTATTTTAAGTTCCTCAAAATAACAGATGGGATAGAATATGGACTTTTTGTTCTGTGTTTATTTAAGTTCACGTATCGCAGCATATTACTGTCATAAAATCAATCTTTTGTTATTTAAAAATGAGTCTGATTTAACTTTGTTAATAAAGACTTGCCTAATGCATGGATCTAGACTCCATTATTTCTGTTAAGTGTCATGGACTGTAAGGGGATAATTACAACAGCCAAGAGACTGCATTGTGGGAACTGAAGAGAGACTCCTGAGTACTAACCAGGGATTGCCTAGGCACTGCAATGAAACTTTTATACTTCCAAGGGACTTTTAATTATTATTATTTCTGCCCCTGGCTGAAAAGGAACATGGTAACACTGAAATAAACTTCCTTTTAGGTAAAGGTCATCAGCGATGTAAATAAATGAATGCCCCTTTTCAAAGAAAACCTAATGTCAATGCTTCTAGAAGGAGTAGTGATGATACCATTTTCAAGATGGACACTACAGCGCCACGTTGGAGATAAAATTAGCACCATTTTCTTCCAGAATGACCATCCATTCAGGAGAAGTAGCAATATAAAGATTTTTAAGGTGGCTGTCGAGGCAGCCATTTTGGAGGTTGCACCAGCATCATTTTATTATAGGAACAATAACAACTCCAAGAAAGAAGAAACAATATTGGTACAAACATCCAATAAGGAGAAGTATCTGTAATGATACTTTTCACAATGGCCATTGTGGTGGCCATTTTGGGAGATTGTATTGGCATTATTTTTACTTAGGACCAACTACAAAGTGAGATGTGTTTTAGTGAGAACCCAACAAACAATATTTTCATGATGTCCACCACTTTGGCCACGTTGGAGTTCTGATCAAAAAGATTTCATTCAGGACAAAAAATGCTGTAAGAATTTTTGTTTTCATGAAAACCCCATGTCAATATGACAATCTTCAGGAGAGGTAGCTGTAAGACTTTCAAGATGACCACCATGATAGCCATGTTGCAGGTTAGATTGGCACTATTTTCATTTTGGACCAACTACATATAATAAGCAATCTTAAAGTTAAAATCCCCCACTAATAAGATGGCCATCAATTCAGAGATGCAGCCAAAACAAGAATTCAAGATGGCCACCAAGACTTCATATCAAATTAGCACCATTTTGATCTAGGAATAACTAGACATGATAAGAAGTCATGAAATCCCCATGTCATAAAGACAATCTGTTCAGGAGAAGCAGCCATATACAGATATTCATCATGGATGCCACTGTGGTCATATTGGAAGATTGTTTGGCACCATCTTCGTTTAGCATGCTTAGGACACATTAAATAGTTTAAGCATTCTTTTTAATTACAACCTCACATCAATATGACCAGCCATTGATCAGATGTAGTGATAACATGATTTTCAAGATGGCCATCATGGCAGCAATGTTGGAACTATGATCAGCATTATTTTCATTTAGGACTAATTAAGTATCATAAAAAGTCTTAGTGAAAACCCTATATAAGTACAACCATTCACTTAGGAGAAGTAACAGTAACAAACATTTCATGCAGGTGGTCTGATTGGTACCATTTTCATTTAGGACCAACTCCGTGTCATAAGAAGCTCCCAATTACACAAAATATTCCATCAATTATGCAGATTCCAGAATGATGGCACAGGATATGCTCTCACTGCATACATTATTGATGAAGATAAAACCCAAGGTAAACATGTTGGCAACAAGAGTTTCAAATTTTCCCAGCCTTGCTGATCCGCATATGGATTTCTGTTTACTTCCCATGTACAATTACTGATATCCCTCATGGTGAGTATCAAACAAATACCACTCATTAGCATTATTTCAGTCTAACCTACTCCACTGTGTGACTGTCAGTCAATGACCATATCCATCTCGTGAAGTACTGGAGAAAGCAACATTTTAATACTGTTATTTCCT
The DNA here is from genome assembly GCA_016617855.1 of Megalonaias nervosa. Classification (NCBI taxonomy): domain Eukaryota; kingdom Metazoa; phylum Mollusca; class Bivalvia; order Unionida; family Unionidae; genus Megalonaias; species Megalonaias nervosa. The sequence continues at coordinate 42,352 of JAECUM010008897.1, forward strand.
GGGTATAATCAGCTCATGTTATTACAAATGTAGTACATCCTGTGTATATTCAGCTCATGTTATTACAAATGGAGTACATCCTGGGTATAATCAACTCATGTTATTACAAATGGAGTACATCCTGGTGTACAATGCACTTGCTGATCAGGATCTGTCATGTTTCTTTTTATTTTTATTTTGATAACTCAAAGTAAACTGCATAGACCAGTGGCAATACATTATGTGAATCAACACCATAGGTAGTTGTGTATGTTCTACAACTTAGGAAATAAGGTACTGTATTTCTCTGACACAATTAGTATTAATCTAATTGTGACTCATGGATTTTTTTACCTTAGGTGACAACTGAACCCTAATATGGAGCTGCCACTGGGAGCTCTGTTCTCAGTAGCCTGCTCAAGTCCTGTCCGTAATTCAATAATTTTAATTGTAGTTCATCATCGTAATTAACAGTTGGGCAGTCCATCATCAACAGTTTTAAAGAACCTCACCAATCATGGATGTAGTCAGTCCTCTAATCAGCTTGCAACTCTTACCCCTACCCTTTCTATACCAAACATGAGTTAAAGCACCTAAACAATAATAAAACTCTGAAATGCATTATCTTTTTGCCAAACAAAACTTTGCCAGAAATATCAACATCTTGAACTAGTGAAATTTTATATAGAAACTATGGTGAAACTGCAGCAGTATGCAGCTCTGTGCATAATGAATATGGCCATAGCAAGTTCATAAAATGATTGTAATAAGAACTGCACATATTTACCACCTTAAATCTTACAATGCCCAGAACATATAGCAGATTAATTACACATATGACATGTACGGAAATGATGCATTTAAAATGTTGCCATAGATATCTTATGTGAAATGACAGTAGTGACTTTTACTGTATTTATTCGAGTCAGAAACATGCCCAACTCGCCTGGAATGTCTTCAGTATTTCTTGTCACAACCTTAAAAAGAACCTCCGAATCTTAGCTCCCTTAAGTCCATGGTAGTCCAATATTTAACAAGCTTTAAGTCCATGATAGTAATCACATCATAATAATCTCACTAAAGTCATGACTTCATGACATGCAATTACTAAACAACATTAGCAACTATTTCAGGCTATTGAAATTGAATGATTTCAATTTTTGTTCATTAAAAGTTATAGGAATAACATTCCAAAATTAAGTACATTATTCACTCACTTAGAAGTCAAACCCAACTGCAAACTGCCAGCATTATGTGCCAGCAGATCTGGGTCATTGCAGTTTGTAAGAAATAATAAAACAAATCTGCTATGGCAGATCAGGATTTTTGTTGTCTGCAGTCTGACTTGTCTTATAAGTGAGTAAATACACAACACACATTTCATTGATAGCTGAAATGTCTTTAAGCAATATTTCCAGCAGTCATCATTTTAAGAGGATTTATTCTTCACACATCTTGCTCGAAGTACCTATACCAAAAAATTACCAGGATTTTAGAAGGCATCTGTATGCAGCAGAAAGAGACAAGGATGTTCCATCTGGGTAAGAATTGTTTAACATCCACTATCAAATAATACACTGTCAGATTAAGGTCTTTTCTGCAAGCTCTTGAAGCTAAGAAGAACACCACTGAATCTGATCTTACTGAGCATTATGTTGTTGTTGTTGTTGTGGGCTTAATGCCATTTTTCAGCACATGATAAGCCATTCATGGCAGCCAGTATAACTGGTGGAGGATGTTGTTGTTGTTGTTGTTGTTGTGGGGCTTAACGCCATTTTTCAGCACATGATAGGCTATACATGGCGGCCAGTATTAATGGTGGAGGAAGAAACCGGGAAATCCGAGGAAAGAACCACCGACCCACGAGAAGCTACTGGCAAGCTTTCTCACATATCCACATTCGCCGAATGTTAGACTCGAACCCACGCAGACAGAGGTGAGATGGCAGTGATCCGTAACGGAGAGCGCTTTAGACCACTCGGCCACTCGGGGCCCCTAGTGGAGGATGAACCAAGGAAAACCATGGGAAGATGCAGGCAAGCTTTTTCGTATACCCACACTGGCTGAGCCTACATTTCCAGTTTGATGAGCATCATCAATGGGTAAACATAGTGGCATGTTCTTTCAGATTTTAAAGACAGCTTCATGTAATGTATCTATGGAAAGTACTGAAGATGCTTATAAGTTGAGCTTAGCTACAAACAACATAGACTCTGATCTGTTGTCACATAATGCACTGGCAAATCAGGGTCTATGTCATTTGTTCTACTCATTACTCCAAACAAACTGCATAGACCCAGATCTGCCAGTGCATTAAGTGTCTGCAGATCTGGGTCTGTGCACTTTGCAGTTAGGCTGTATTTATAAGTCAGTACATATGACAATAATTTCCATGTAAGAAAGTGGTGAATATGCAGTAACCATTGCTTGAAACAGATGAACAAGGAAAAAAAAAAATGCTGAGTCAACTATTTTGCAGAGTGTAACTAACCCAGTGTATCACAATCCTATAAGGTCTAAAGCGCTCACCGTTACGGATCACTGCCATCTCACCTCTGTCTGCGTGGGTTCGAGTCTCGGATTCGGCAAATGTGGATACGTGAGGAAGCTTTCCAGTAGCTTCTCGTGGGTCGGTGGTTCTTTCCGGGGATTTCCCAGTTTCTTCCTCCACTATTAATACTGGCCGCCATGTATAGCCTATCGTGTGCTGAAAAATGGCGTTAAGCCCCACAACAACAACAACAACAATCCTATAAGATTTAATTGCACAAGATGAATTTTATGTTATTTGATGATTAGAAGACCCAAATCACCGTGCAATATTGAATCATAAGATTTTATCTTATAAAGCTTTATTTAATCCTACCTTTGATGCAAATCCACTCATTGATTGTCCAACTTCATTCAACAAAGTTCCTTCTTTCACCTGTAATGAGACAATACTATGTGTAATACACCAGATCTTTGCACTCTCCAAAATGTAAAAATGCTTACCATAAAGTATGTATTATGTTCCATAACAAAGAACATAAAAAAAAATCAAGGTAATTTCCTCTTTAAGTTCATTAAAGTTGTATGGTGGTTTGATTTAATGAGAAATCTGATGATTTTGTATGAAATAAATATTATTAAAAGCATGTAATGCTTCCCTGAAGGAATTAATGATACCTGCACAGAAGAAAATTGTCAACAAATGCATCCAAGCTGACATTAAACTGTCATATGAAGTATAAAATATGACCCCAATAATGAGTTTCATTGGGTCTAACCGAGAGATGCTAATTTACTGAGATTAGGATGGTTTGAAGACTATGTGCCTGGGTACTGCATCTTCTCACTTGTCACATTTCATCCATTACAGATAAAACAAATTTGCCATAAAACAGCATTTGAAATGAACTTTTATGGCAGGTAACAAGTAGTTGTTACCAGCAATCAAGCTGGTAGCAAAATCACATAGGGACTATTTTTTTGAGGGTGGGTGGGGTGGAAGGGTAGCCTGGCAAATTTTTTTAAACAAATTTTTAGCCATCTTTATTGCTCTGATCTCAGAAAGAAAAAGAAATATATTATGTCCATTACATTAGATGACAAATCTTTTATATTGAGGTAAAAGAAAAAAATATCCTACCTCAAAGAATATCCCAGGCCTCCTCCCATCCCCCTAATTGAATGATCAGGCCCTTATCAAGTAGTAAGCTTGTGAGCTGCATCTCAGATCCCACACCGTCCCACCCACTGTGTGTTATCAGTTTTATTGCCTTTATCCAATAGGGCCCCACCCAGGTGGCCAAGCGATCTGCTTAGGCACTTGCCTTTACAGATCACTGACATCTCACCTCTGTCCACATGGGTTTGAGACTCAGGTATGTGAGAAAGTTTGTCAGTAGCTTCTTTTGGGTCAGTGGTTCTTCCCCAGGTTTTCCCGGGCTCTTCCTCCACCAAATATACTGGCTGCCATGTATAGTCTGTTATGTGCTGAAAAATGCCATTAAACCCATAAAGCCACAAACCCTCTGTCCACATTCAACATAGGTCCTGGGTTATGAATGAAGACCAATACTAAACTCAGCTGGTTCAGTGTCAATAAACAGTTAGACTGCAGTTACACAGATGTCATCAGCCAAGTTCCATGCTTCCCCAGGTGTTTTAACCCATATCTCTGAACACCCTCCTGATGGTGGAGTGACAGTGTTGATCAGACACTACCTGTCTGTGTTGGCTGCCAGTTCTTTTCTTCACATCTCAGCCAAATCCAGGTGGACGCTGTTTCTGCTGCCTTGGTCAGTCTGAACTGATGTTTTTCATGCTCTTCTGTTTATTTCTAATGCACTGAGCATCCTCCAGGTCGAGCCTGCAGGAAATCCTTGCATCCCACTTCCACCAGGAGGAGAACATTTTTTCATCCTTTTGTTCTACAGCTCTCTACCAGTTCCTAGTACTTCTCCATCTTCTTTTTGTATGCCTCTTCCATTTCTTCTTCCCAAGGAACAGTCAATTTCACCAAGATAATCCTCTCTGCAGTCTCAGACCATATCATGAGGAAGTGATGTCTGCACAACTTCCTGGAATATGAGTTATTTTTCCCCCCAGTTTACTCTCATCTCCCATGACTTACCTTCTTGGAATATTCTGGCACTGCTTGTTGCTGCAGGTTTCATTGTTCCTCTTTAAAACAAATTGGATGAACTGGGGACCAGACTTCCCTAGGTTCTCTATTTTCCATCATTCTTTCACTATACAGGTTTTATCATGTGTCATACTAGCAGACATTAACTGGGTGCTATTATCAATTTTATGTCTGATGTCCATATTGTAAACAAGTGCAACAGCTGTGAACTGGAGCATCAATATAATGCTTATGGATAATCTTCACACTTTACCTGCATCAACAGTATATCAGAGTTAATGTAACGAGTGGGATGAGAAGATGTGGTACATGAACAAGTCAGAAAATAAACTGTCCACACATACTATACACTGTGCTACTATGAATAAGTGGTCACCCTATGAAGCTAAAATGGATTGACACTTGGTCAAATGCAATTTTTATCACCAAATTGCTTGGTAGCAAACTTTCACTGATGACATTTCACCCAGGTTGCCAATTTAAATTTGGGGTGGAAAATGTGCCACTTGCTGCAGCTAATTATGAATGCTGTAGAATAATGAAGTAGACCAGGGTCTACAATCAATTGGAACACGTGGCTTTTTTAATCACATGCAAGAATATGACTTTGGATGTAAATAGTTGCCATTTTCAGCTGCCCACAAGACCTTGTTGTCGAAATGTCATCATAGCTTTACTGATGTTATCAGGACTTTTTGACATGTCACCGCCAAAAGCAAAGCAATCAATAACTGAAGCTACTGAAACTGAATGATATAATATTTTTTTTTTAAATTCAAAGATTGCAGGAATAACATTCAAAATTAAAAGATCAAGTATTTCATTTACGTTTGAAATGTACACTTTATTTTCAATGCGCATCTTACTTTTGCATCTGAAGTCATATATTCGTCAATCCAAAAATTGCCAAGTTTGGTCTGTTTTGCTTGTATTGTGGACAGGCTATCCATTGCAACCAGTATATCTGGTGGATGAAGAGTAATATTGGGAAGACTGGGAAAACCATCAATCTACAAGAAGCTACTACCACGGTTTCTCAAATACTCATGTTGGTCGAAGTGTTACTAGAAATATAAGTGATCTGTAAAGATGATTGGCTTGGATTCTTGGGAATAATGACTACACTATTAACTCTTATTCTCTTATAGCAGAAGTTGTTCAGTTCAGATCAGAGAAGAGAAATAGGGTCTTCATCATTTGTTCTACTCATTATGCCAAGCCAACAGAACAGAAACTGATCCTGTTATGTAATGAGAGTCTATGCTGTTTACAGTTGCAGGTACTTCAAACTACAATAATACAATATATTTGTATCTAAAGGTACAGTACTCCCCACCACCACCAGTCTCACTATAATACTGCATACTCACATACAAAGGTATAATACTCCCCCAGACTCACTATAATATTGTATATTTACATCCAGAAGTACAGTACTACCTCAGACTCACTATAATAAATGTTTGTATCCAAAAGTACAATACTCTTTGACTCACTATAATATTCTATGTTTGCATCCAAAAGTACAGTACTCCCTCAGACTCACAATAATATTGTATATTTGCATCCAAAAGTACAGTACTCCCTCAGACTCACTATAATATTGTACATTTGCATCCAGAAGTACAGTACTCATTCAGAATGATATTGTATGTTTGCATCCAAAGGTACAGTAGTCCCTCAGTCTCACTATAACATTGTATACTTGCATTCAAAGATACAGTATTCCCTCTGACTCATTATAATATCGTATATTTGCATCCAAAGGTACAGTATTCCCCCTGACTCACCATAATATTGTATATTTACATCCAAAAGTACAGTACTACCTCAGACTCACTATGATATGGTATATTTGCATCCAAAAGTACAGTACTCCCTCAGACACACTATATTGTACATTTGCATCCAAAGGTACATTATTCCCTCAGACTCACTATAACATTGTATGTTTGCATCCAAATGTACAGTACTCCCACAGACTCACTATAATATTGTATATTTGCATCCAAAAGTACAGCATTCCCTCAGACTCACTATAATATTGTATGTTTGCATCCAAAGGTACAGTACTCCCACAGACTCACTATAATATTGTATGTTTGCATCCAAAAGTACAATACTCTCTTTGACTCATTATAATATTGTATATTTGCATCCAAAAGTACAGCATTCCCTCAGACTCACTATAATATTGTATGTTTGCATCCAAAGGTACAGTACTCCCAGACTCACTATAATATTGTATGTTTGCATTCAAAAGTGCAATACTCCCTCAGACTCACAATAATATTGTATATTTGAATCTACAAGTATAGTACTCCCTCAGACTCACTATAATATTGTACATTTGCATCCAGAAGTACAGTACTCATTCAGATTGATATTGTATGTTTGCATCCAAAGGTACAGTACTCCCTCAGTCTCACTATAATATTGTATATTTGCATTCAAAGGGACAGTATTCCCTCAGACTCATTATAATATTGTATATTTGCATCCAAAGGTACAGTATTCCCCCCGACTCACTATAATATTGTATATTTGCATCCAAAGGTACAGTATTCCCCCCGACTCACTATAATATTGTATATTTGCATCCAAAGGTACAGTACTCCCTCAAACTCACTATAATATTGTATATTTGCATCCAAAAGTAAAGTACTCCCTCAGACTCACTATAATATTGTACATTTGCATCCAGAAGTACAGTACTCATTCAGATTGATATTGTATGTTTGCATCCAAAGGTACAGTAGTCCCTCAGTCTCACTATAATATTGTATATTTGCATTCAAAGATACAGTATTCCCTCAGACTCATTATAATATCGTATATTTGCATCCAAAGGTACAGTATTCCCCCTGACTCACTATAATATTGTATATTTACATCCAAAAGTACAGTACTACCTCAGACTCACTATGATATGGTATATTTGCATCCAAAAGTACAGTACTCCCTCAGACACACTATATTGTATATTTGCATCCAAAGGTACAGTATTCCCTCAGACTCACTATAATATTGTATGTTTGCATCCAAAAGTACAGTACTCCCTCAGACTCACAATAATATTGTATATTTGCATCCAAAAGTACAGCATTCCCTCAGACTCACTATAATATTGTATGTTTGCATCCAAAGGTACAGTACTCCCCCAGACTCACTATAATATTGTATGTTTGCATCCAAAAGTACAATACTCTCTTTGACTCACTATAATATTGTATATTTGCATCCAAAAGTACAGCATTCCCTCAGACTCACTATAATATTGTATGTTTGCATCCAAAGGTACAGTACTCCCAGACTCACTATAATATTGTATGTTTGCATCCAAAAGTACAATACTTCCTCAGACTCACAATAATATTGTATATTTGAATCTACAAGTATAGTACTCCCTCAGACTCACTATAATATTGTACATTTGCATCCAGAAGTACAGTACTCATTCAGACTGATATTGTATGTTTGCATCCAAAGGTACAGTATTCCCTCAGACTCATTATAATATCGTATATTTGAATCCAAAGGTACAGTATTCCCCCCGACTCACTATAATATTGTATATTTGCATCCAAAGGTACATTATTCCCCTGACTCACTATAATATTGTATATTTGCATCCAAAGGTACAGTATTCCCTCAGACTCACTATAATATTGTATATTTGCATCCAAAAGTACAGCATTCCCTCAGACTCACTATAATATTGTATGTTTGCATCCAAAGGTACAGTACTCCCACAGACTCACTATAATATTGTATGTTTGCATCCAAAAGTACAATACTCTCTTTGACTCACTATAATATTGTATATTTGCATCCAAAAGTACAGCATTCCCTCAGACTCACTATAATATTGTATGTTTGCATCCAAAGGTACAGTACTCCCACAGACTCACTATAATATTGTATGTTTGCATCCAAAAGTACAATACTCTCTTTGACTCACTATAATATTGTATATTTGCATCCAAAAGTACAGCATTCCCTCAGACTCACTATAATATTGTATGTTTGCATCCAAAGGTACAGTACTCCCACAGACTCACTATAATATTGTATATTTGCATCCAAAGGTACAGTGCTCCATCAGACTCACTATGATGCTGTTCACGACAGCCATATAAACTGACCACCTTATATGCATGATCACCTTATATTAAGGTATTTTATACATACTACTGCAACTAAATAATGAAAAGCGATCCATGCCCATAATCACCTGACAAAAAGGACTGCTTTATACTGAGCCCCTTATAGTGATGGAGCACTGTATTCATACTATATGTTGACTATTTTTTTATATAAAATGCACAAATGTTACATTTTTGGTTTCATAAATATTTCATAGCCTTGACATTATCTTTTGAAGTAGTTCCCTCACACTTTAAAATTAAAAGTAAAAGACTAAGTCAATGCAACAATATAACAAAATTTTGTACAGTGTCCAAAAGATTCATTAACACATTAACACAATGCTAATATTTGCCAAAGACGTTTCTGAGCCAGAAGCTAATCATAAGGATGATTACAGAATTTTTATTATGGTGAACAAAATCAATAATAAAGTTTCAGCTTCAGAGGACCATTCTTGTGCACATCCATAATTTATTTAAAAACCTATGCTCTCAATATATGTTGTTTTTGCCCTTTTTTTCCTCTAAATTATTTTTGCTTTTTTGCTTCAAAAGTTATCTGGTTAAGTCATTTACTGGTTGGCTCATCAAATAAATGTGCCAAGTACATTACCACATAATGAGAAAATGAAATGTCAGCTGTTAAAGGTGACACTTGATTTACACCCTAGATGTATTCCTGAGGTTATGGCATAAACTGGAAGTAATATTCCTACAGGATACTTGTTAATTAGGAAAGTTCTTTGGCAAATTAATCCTCAAAGTTTTCATGTAATAATTATTTATGCATAATTTTCAAACAAAATAATACATACAATACGTACATGAACTGCGCACTAGTGAAAGCACATGGCACCAGTGATTGAGTAAAAAAGAGCAGTGTGGAAAACTGAACATTATTTCTTTATTATAAATGGCATTAAAATAAAAGTGCATAAATCAAATTGGTGTCACCTACATCTAAATTATCAGATCAAGTACTGTTGGAAATAAAGGGTTACAAACAAATAGTCTATGTACTTGTAATGATCCCTAAGAACCATATACAGGATATTTAGTCAAAATATAAAATACATAAACTGCAGTTCAAAAAAAACATTTTTTATGGCAACTAAACTAAAGCAAAAACTTGCTACTGTTGATATATATATATATATATATATATATATATATATATATATAGAGAGAGAGAGAGAGAGAGAGAGAGAGAGAGAGAGGGAGACAGGGACAGAGATACATAGATACATATACATGTATATAGATAAATAAAGAGATACAGAGATACAGACAATGATTTGATCAGAGTTAAAATTCATTAAAAGCAGGAATGTATTCTTCCCTTGAGTAATGATGCCTATCTTGAACCTTTCACGTACCAATACTCTAACCCATAATGCTAATTCCACTACAAACATTTTTATCTGAAATACAGTTATCTTGATACAACAGTTGGAAAGTTATGACATTACTGGCAATATCAATCACAATGTCATTCATTACATGAGAATAGTCTGGATGGATGAACAAGATATATACTGAATTTTGTAAAGGTATGCACTGTTGCCTGGCAGGTCATAGTGAATATTAAAATAACTGATGCCCAAGTTGGTATAGTTTGTATTCTACCTTATGGACTCACTTTCAAATTCTACATTGGCTGATTTATTTCACAGGAAAATTCTCTGGACTGTAATGACTGAATGATTTAAATTAAATTGTTCACTGGATTTAAGGATGTCAGATGGGCATCTAAATTTTCAGTAGGGATCAACCATTTAATTATAGGTGGCAGCGCCTGGTATTTTCTTTCGAACCAGAATATTTTTTTTACCTCAATATGATTTATTCATTTTGACTAATATAATGAACTTAATTAGTTCTTTATTTCTATAAATCAAAGAGAGATTTTTTTTCAAGCTATTTTGGGCCAGAAATTTAAAAACAAAAAATCCCAGGCATCTCTGCAGAATCTAAAATGGTTTGTCCATAAGCTTACCTTAATTGCTTTATGAATCCAATTACCACTTTATTTTCCCTTTTTGTTCAGGAGTAGTAATGGCAAATGTTCATTCGGATCAAAAACACATTCCCATACAACATACATCTACTGAGCAGCTTGATGGTTCAGTTTATGATAATTTTTCCACACTGCGTATAAATACTGTTCCACTGGCACTGGCACCGAAGTATTATGCAAAGATAACAACGAATCCAAGTAAAACTAAATGGAACTCACTTGACAGCGTACTGGCAATAAAATGCTACAGATATCTGTAAGAAAATCCTTCTCATCAGAAAGGAAATCTGGTCCTGACTGTTATTTTGGAACTCCTGAAGTTTTATCTGAGATCCCTGAAGCTACAATTTCTGATCAATACTGGCTTAACTAATTTTGCCAAATGAATGGCATTTACAAGAAATTGTCTGGCTTTCATTGGGAAGTAGCCTTCATGGGATAAATCTAGCTGTGGAAAGCTGTTAACATCAAATCCACTCAAGGAGTAACCCCATTAAAATGCAGATTGACTGAAAATACTTCTGAACGAGTTTGTGCAATGAATAACTTGAAGGTTAAGATCCCTTTGATATATTCAATTACCATGAAAAATATGTTGATTTAAAATGATTTGATTAATTTAATTTGGTGTAAAATTGTTGACATTAGAAAACAAAACCCTGACTTTGACCTCCCAAATCACGTATTTAACAAGAAATGCATTAGTGGAACATGAATACACCAAACGAGCTTGAAAACTTACCTAAATGCAAAACCCTAGCACTGAATAATGGACAAATGGAAATGGGTGACACTATATGTCTTTACCATTGTCTTGGTGGAGCAGATAAGTACATGTATCAGTAGAGAAGTAAGTTCATTTCTTCTTATGGATTGGATATATTACAAAATTTTACGTTTTTCTAATATAATTTGATATGAGCATTATCTGCCTCCTCTTATTAATATTTCCAGGCCATGGTCAAAAGCACAACTAAAGATGAAGGAGATTGAAAACCTGATAAATCTTTCAGAAACAAGTTTTCTTAGTATGCTTGTAATCAATCACCCATGCAAAAGGAACTAAAATATCTTAACCCTAGAATGCACAAAGTAATATTAGAATCTTATAAAAGCCAGAATTAAAACAAAATAAGATCTTCTACAATAGCTATTGTGTTTTCGAATGACACTGAGAACATGTGGACTGGTTTTCAGTAACTATGATTGATGCTGTTTGAGCATGGCATGTTCTTAGTCTCTGCATCTCTGGCCTGTTTAAAACCAGGGATAACTATCCTGATCAGGAGAAAAGGACAAGTGCCATGTGAAAGACATGCAAAATCTGTGATACTGTCCATGATATGTCTGACCATTTGCTCTAGTCTTCAAACTGCTGGTCAACAGATGTTAAGGTCTGTGTGGCTATGGCAACATGCAGTCATACCAAATGTACCACTTTGATGGTACAACCCAGTCAGTAAAAGGAAAACGTGCTATCAGTGTAAATTTGTAAAAGACAGTGGTAAGAATGAATATTGAGATATGTCAGTCTACCTTGCATCCTTTTGTAACTGATGTTCTACAAGCCAAAAGACTTTCCAGAAATCAATTCAGACGGAGTAGCAATAACAAGATTTTCAAGATGGTTATCACAGTGGCAATATTGGTTGTAAGATCAGCACCATTTTCTTTTGGGATCAATTAAATATCATAACAAGCCTGTTGGTGAAAACCCCATGTTGAAATGACCATCCATTTTGGTGGAGTAGTGATAACAAGAATTTTAAGACTGTCATCCTGGCAGCCATATTTGAGGTCAAACTGGCACAGTTTCATTAAGGATCAACAAGACTTCATAATTAGTCTTCTTGTGAAAACCCCATGTTGCCATGTCTTTCCATTTAAAAGAAAAAAAACAATAAGCTAGGTTTTCAAGATGGGTACTATGGTGATCTTATTTTATACTATATTGGAACAATTTTCAGTTTGAACCAACTAAATCTCATAAGAAGTATTTTTGTGGAAACCCCATTTTGACATGACCAGTTAATGGAGTCACATGACTCAGTAGCAGTAACAAGATTTTCAACTAGACCCTTGGATTAATGTGTGTAAATCCTACAAGTAGTTTTGGAGGAATAATGATAACAAAACTTTGCTAATGTATGGAGAGGTAATGGGTCATCCCATAAGCTACTGTATGGAGACAATGGGTCGTCCCATAAGCTACTGTATGGAGAGACAATGGGTCATCCCATAAGCTACTGTATGGAGAGACAATGGGTTGTCCCATAAGCTACTGTATGAAGAGACAATGGGTCATCCCATATGCTACTGTATGGAGAGACAATGGGTCATCCCATAAGCTAATGTCTGGAGAGACAATGGGTCATCCCATAAGCTACTGTATGGAGAGACAATGGGTCGTCCCATAAGCTACTGTATGAAGAGACAATGGGTCATCCCATAAGCTAATGTATGGTGAGACAATGGGTCATCCCATAAGCTATTGTATGGAGAGACAACGGGTCATCCCATAAGCTACTGTATGGACAGACAATGGGTCATCCCATAAGCTAATGTCTGGAGAGACAATGGGTCATCCCATAAGCTACTGCTCTATCACCAGTAGAGCAAAAAACATAAAAAGGGCAGAGATTTTTCTATCATAGTGTTCGATTAAAGAAATTTTTAAAGCTTAGATATGTTTGCTGATGTGCCAAAATGTCATCTGTGCCTACTCTGTTTTCTCACCAGTCTCCTTCGGTCAAAACTCTCTTAAAATGATACAGAATTAGCTCACATTTTAATTCCAGCATGCTAGTTGGCAGCAATGCACTGCTTAAAATCATCTAAAGATTCAGTTCTGGGAAATTATCACTTCACACACCTGGGAACTCCTTATACTTTGAAATTTAAGTAAATCTCAAAACACATCTTTCATGTGTTTTATTCCTTGTTACCATCATGACAAAAAGAATGTACGTTCAAAGTGAAAAGCAAACTAAGACTTCCACTGTGTACACACATCATTTGTGTAATTATCAGGATAATCTTTAACCCCACAAACTTTATCCATACTTTTATTTGAAGCTCACAGTGTAGCTATTATGTTTTGTATGGTACATGTACATGTGCCACATAGATGAAAAGATATACATATGCATCAATTGCTACGTTAGCTTATCAAAGACACACCATACATGTGCACATTGTCATTTAGTCAACATCTGTCTGATACTGTTAATATTCATGTTGTCTTTTGAAGATATGGGTAACATGTGGTGGGCATTTATGCAGCTCAATGTCTTAACGACACAAAATCACACAGCATGTTTGAACAGTTCCAGTCAAATTATACATTTTCAGAATTATATTCATCTGTCATCAACCTTTAACATATAAGCAAAAATTTAATGTCTAAATATATTTCAGGATCAGTCCCACGGTACAAAATGTCACCTCATCTGATTTATGGAGGGGCTTAATCCTACGTAATGCACAGACTAAATAAAATTGCCAAATCTCTTTAGAATACATAAATGTAACAACCATTCTCAAAGATCAATTAATTTTTGCTCTTCCAAGCAATTTTATAACACCCATATTTGTGGTATAGTCAATATCACCTTTATGATATGGTCAATAGTACAATAAATAAGAATTTGTAGAGTCGAATCTCTTTTAAAATAATGTTTATTATGCATTCTTAGCAGAAGCCTGACGGTGATCTTTCTGGAATCTGCTTGGGTGTGTCTGTACTTCCATCTGTTCACAACACAGAGAAAGGTCAATAGTAGTAAAACTTTTTAGAGTCTGTAACTTCAAAGTTTTTCACATTACCATTTAAATATAAGAAGGGGTTGATAAAAGGAAGTTGCTTGCTAAATTAAAATCACCATTAAATGCCCAAGTTCTATTACTGAAGGATGTCATTCTGAAAAGTTCTTTTGTTGGCAACAAATCCACAAAATACTCCATGTCTGTTCTTCACATCTTCAAAAGATATGGATGATTCTGACCATATTGGACCTACACTGGTCTTAACAAAAATCTGCATATGAACTGTGTGATAAATCTGCATATTAACTGTTTGATAAATCTGCATATGAACTGTTCGATAAACCTGCATATGAACTGTGAGAAATCTGCATATTAACTGTGTCATAGATCTTGCAAATCAAGCTCAACATGTACTTGGAAACAAACTTATATCTGAGATAATACAAAAAAAAAAAAAAAATCTATTGGTATACTGTGTGTGTGATATGGATTTTTAATGTAGCTTTATCAATTTTTCAGTCATATCATTATGATGTCTGTAGTGTGGCAGTTTATAGTGATGTCCAGCACTGGGGCATCATGCTGCAGACATGTAGCATGATGTCCCACCCAGTCACATTATCCTGGCACCAGTATATTGGTATATTAAATCCAAGCTAAGAATAATCATGACTAATAGGTGCACATGTATCTGGCTTTAAAAATCACAACTTTGTGATAGAAAAATTAACAATGAAGATGCAATCCATTTAGATCAAGAATCTGTTTAAGAGGATTTGTGTGTGCACTAAGGAATTGCTTATAAAAATGCATTTTAGTTTATGACATTTATTTACAGATACTGCATAACTATTATGTCATACTCTTCATTACACATTTAAAATATAACTTCTCTTGGTCACCAACCACATTATATTCGCTAGAATTTCACCAAGTCTGCTGTCTACATTTTGCAGCATATTAAAACTGCTTCATATCTACTTTATACAATAGAAAACTTCACTGACTGTCATCACTCTAATGAACACTACAACTCTAATGAAACTGAACTTGCTGACTCAGCTGCCCCAACAAACTAACTGCCTAACTAAAAACTTGGACTCCACTTGTCATCTAACTTAATATTCCAAGTTTTATACTGACATTCACCAGATTACAATTCTGGTTGTAAATAATATAATATAAACTATTGGTGACTTCAACTGTAAACTACCTCAACATTATAATAGTGATGCTAATCACATACCATCCAACTAATAACCCATGACTAATGGTTTTCTGACATCTGACCTTAGGCTTTATATTCCCAAGTCTTGGTAAAATGGTTGACTGATTGGACTTTAATGGCACTTTGAACACATTATTGGCTGTATCATTATGAGGGAAATGGTTGCTAAGTGCCTTCCCCAGAACACCCCAAAGCAGCCAACCCAGGCTGGCATGGGCAGGTATTGAACCTACAATCACTGGATTACAAATATGATGCTCAAACAGCCAAGCATCCATGGCTCCCAACATGCTAAAATGGCAAAATCATAAACATCTCAATCTACAGAGTCTGGAGTAAAATGAAAATATGTACCATATTTATGCTACTTTGTCAAGAGAAGTTCGCTTTCCAAGAATACAGAAGTCTTTCCAACATATAAAAAAGGTTTATACCAAAAAAAGACAATGAATGAATAAGACTCGTAGATGACCTGTTAAGCAACAGACCTTTTATGTCTTTGATCAACAGTTTCAGGTTATCTGGTTCACAAAAATAGCATCTACTTGACTCTTTTTTTTCTACTTCACTGGTTTTAAAATTAGTGTACGCAGGTCATTTTTTAAAATGTTAACTATGTTTAACTTTATTTTTTTTAACTATGGGGGAAAAAAGTGCTAGGGTCAGCAATGAGAAACAAGGACACATATTTTATTTTTGCCTAAGTGAGTATATAGACATTACCTTGGAAACTATCTGTGCTTGATGCTTGAAAGGTTTGCTAGTTTTAATGTAAAATTTGGTTGATAACATTTTTTTATTCTGTAAAATTTACATTATGCTTAGTTGTTAAATTATATAGCACAGAGGTGATACTTTGCGAGTACCAAACTGTAACACATAACAGCGTACAGTGTAACACACTGTGAGATTTAACAGCGAACCATGCTGTAAGATTTATGAGTACCCTTCTCTGCGATTTAACAAAATATTTGTGAGATTTCAGTACATTTTGTGATATCTAATTTTTGTTCTCAGGTCATCTGTGTGCACCGATACAAAATGCTAATAAGACTCTCATCTATATATTGACAAGTTGCAAATTCTGTGGACGATGCAAACAGTCATGACTCAAGTATCCTCATCTGGGCATGTATCATCATCTGTATATTGACAAGTTGCAAATTCTGTGGAAGATGCAAACAGTCATGACTCAAGTATCCTCCTTATTTCATTCAATCTACAGGTTTATTAAAACATGCAACTAATCATTAAAAATACATACAAAGCATGGTCTTTGGGTCAAATAACACCAAGAAAAAAGTCTTGGCACAATAAATCATTATTCTGTGAGAAACAGAACTCAGGGAGTAAGACTGAGATGCTTCAAAATTCTGAGAATTTTTTTTTCTATAAGATATCATATGTACATGACAATTCATACACATGGACATGGTAAATTACAGCATTTTATACATGGAACATACCAGAAAACAGACATCCATACCAGATGGTATCAATTTATAAAGCTAAAATATTTTTTCTGTTTGATGATGCAAACATGTTCATAAAGCATACCTCCCACATCATGGCAAGTCAGACAAAAGAAAATTCAGATTCACCAATTCATCCCATCCTCCTCACTTTTTTCCTGTCATTATGTGGTGAACAGGAAGGACACATTGTTGCTCTCTACACAGTAAACTTTCTTCAAAGGATTATCTTGACTTGACTTTGACAAATTATAAGTTCGATAATGTCTTTAAATTGGTAACTTCTAAAGAATAAATGTAACTTCACATGCATTCTTCCATTTGAATACTGCATTGATCTCCTTTTGCAGTTTATTTGTTTCAAACTGAATGCATAATAATTTCTAATTAAATATGTAAATTATCCAATGGGATCTTGTTAAAGACATTATGAAGTCCCCGTTTAAAATATATTACGAAGTCACCTGTTCAAGACATTATTAAGTTCCCATGTTAAAGACATTATGAACACATATAGCAACATCAATCTAGAAAAAAAGTGTAACACATACACACACACACACAAAAAGCTAAACTCCTTAAAACTTGTGGACTGGGTATGATTTTGATAACCTTACTTTTTACATCAACTTTAATGACTATATCTCATGATTATTTTTTTCCTTCTTTTTATAGCATACTATTACAACAGACAGACTGGAACAGATTTGAAGTTTATTTTAATAGTTTTTTTTTATATAAAAAAACCCAACCCTCTTCTCATATAAAACACCCTTAGAAAAATTCCTGGAACAATTGCAATCTTGCAAGTGTTGAGTGACTTAGCGGAAGCGGTTGAATATAAGAGACAGAGGGGGAGTCACTATACATGTATTTCTTTATCTGGTTCCAATACAAAGGACAGAATGGGAGTCACAGGATGTGCATTTCCTTATTCGGTTCTACTTTCCCTTTCCACATATAATTTTGCCTCACCAAGCTAACTTTAACTCTGAGTTGTGCACATTTGTTTATAATTATGTGACCTGTGTGCATTTCTGTGTATACATTGTACATACATGTGCATGTTTGTGTGTGTATGTCTGGGTGATATAGTGGGAGCCACTAAAATAAATCTTCAATTTGTTCTCTCTTTTTGTCTCATCTGTATCAGCATGGTGAGACAAAACAAAGAGGTTACTCTTGTCAAGGAAGTTAAAACCTCCAAATTAAATATGCAAATAGGACACAGGTGATACATCAATGCATGGTGTTAATGCATGTGCAACTAGAGTCCAATGAAAAAACTTTTTTTAGAAAAAAACTTTCCTATTTTTGTTCATAACGACTTTGGTGAGGATATACAACTTGTTTAAAAATATTTTTACTTGATTATGTATAAGCTTTTCTTCTTACACTTTAGATTTTCCATCACATTTCTGATTTCAGCTGCAAGTAAGGAGTACACAAAATTCAGAATTCTTTGGAAGCTATATGTGTATGGACATATAGGGGTGGGGATGCGATATCTGCGCTACTGCAAATATAGAGAACTTTCAAATGACATTATTTCTTAGGACCATAACTGATGAAGATATATTTTTCAATGGCTTTCCTTCAGCCATTTGTCTCAGTTAATAACATAAGATTTACTATTTGTCTCAAAAACAATAGCTTTCCTTCAGCCATCTGTCACAGTTAACATGCTGGTTTTACTAATAATCTTGACGCCTTCTTATTATTCTTTGTCGTCAAATCTATGTTAGTCTTACTGACTGTGTTCAACGGTACAGAATTAGATATACCTCTTGTATGATATCCTGTGGTTACAATACCATACATGTAATAACTGACAGGAAGTAAAAATATTTATCATATGTGACAGGCATATAACCTGGCCAATTTCTCACCATTATTGATCATCAATTCAGCAAGAATTACTGAAAACAATTCACTGATGATCATCATAGCTACAGATTTCATTGTCTAGAAATATTTTAAATGCGATAGGGGCCTATATATCATAATCAATGAAAAAATGCCTTGCACAGCATCATAATAAAATGTTCTAAAACAACATCAAGACAGTCAGTTCAAATTATTTAAAATTTTTATGACTGACACAATGTATTCATTCATTCAACATGTAATCAATCTGCATACGATAAATCTCATTTCAAAATTAAAAAAAGCAGAATAATATGACCTGATGCTGCTGACAATGTATTTCATTATTGCTATGCAAACATGGATTATCCTCTATATATGCGTAAGGGGTGACCAAGTGGTCAGCATGCTAGACTTGCACCCAAAAGGGTGCAGGTTTGAATCCTACCACTGGATCAGATCAGGTAAGCTGCTATGGTATGTCCTCAGTCAAAGCATTTTACTCCAGTTGCCTCAGCACTAAATAATCTACTTGTGTTGCTATACCATAAAACACCAAAACCAAATCAACCTATAAGCAGCTGCAAGTTATACTGTTCCATGATACAGGAAACAGATTTTTAAAACAGACGAACAGTTTACAGTTTTGCAAGTGAGACCCACATCATCTTCTTTGAGTCAAAGCACTGGTTTTATGCTATATTGTATAATTTATTTTGGAATCATCTACCTTTTAGTATGTGACAAATAGAATCACAAATCTGAAGTCAAGGACTGAAAAGCCAAAAAGTACAGATCCAACATATCTCAATTTGAACTTGTGAAGACTTGAACGATACAAGAGGATCATGAACGGTTAAATTCTGAGATATTAAATAGAACTGGTCTTGAAAGCTGAGCTTTATTGAACGTAATTTATCTTAAGTCTCAGTTTCTCCTAACATCTGCCATTTAATTTGGATGATTCCTTTGGCAAGGGATGCTATAATTTACTATGTGTAAAGGCTGATGCTGGAAATTTCTTGTCTTCTTGTAATAAATATCAATAATGTCTTATGTCAAGGTCACCCTGCTAGGGCAGTATTTGTTGTCTCTTACATTCAAATAACCTTTTCAAAAGTTGACATTTTGCTTCTTCTTCCTGAGGATATTTGGCAGCCAGATGCACTTATTAACCCTCTGAATGTTTGAAAGCTTTATCTCTGCACTGTAACCAATTCTTTGTGTGCAGTTTTGCTGACAATTTCAAATTAAATCTGTCCACAGCATTAAATTCGGTCTCCAATATAAAGTCACATTCCCTCACAAAATTAAATCAATAACTGATATAATGGCAAGACATGATTTTGTTGGTTTCTACAGGAAGAAATATTTAAAAAATGTTTTCTAAATATGTACACCAGAGTCATGAAAACAAAAGGGGAGGAAGCGAATGCAAGTGGGGTCAAGTAGACAATGTGTTGTCATAAAATACTAATTCATCAGAGGTTAAAAGTCAAGCTTGGAGGTTTCAGTTTAAATTTGTTTTTGAATCTTCTAAACCATGAAAACTGAATATTCAATTATTCTTTTAAAATTCTGTTGCAAAGTTCACATACTTTTGCATTTTAAAAAGTTACCATTACTTACATTGTCATAGGTGTTGCCTCTCCTGACATCTTTTGCGAGTGATGTATCAGAGGAACGAAGAACCCACTCAAGGAGAGATTACAGAAAAGTTACTTATATTCGGTTATGAAAAGAAACAGTGATTTTAATGAAACTTAAAAAAATTTATTTCATGGTTTAAAATTTTCAAATATCTCTTGGCTGCTAAAAACCATCAATATAGAGACCCAACAAACAATTATACTTATTTGGTAAAAATTGGAACTCTGCCACAATCCACAAATTTAACTGCTAATGAGAATGCCATTTTATTCTAAATCACAAATCTGATACCCATGAAAATATTAGAATTCACAGTGATCATGAATGGTTTTAAAATTATTCATGCTAACTGATGAAGAATTAAAAAAAATCATGCATTCCATCCATTAGTGCAATTCCATCTTTCAAAGCAAACAGTCTCTATCCCTTGATATATAACAAATCAGAAAAACACCAAATATCTAATTTTGTTCAAAATTATCAATAATAACAATCTGAGAATAAACTGCAGTGATCTGAGATGGTAAATAGTGAAAACCTTTACATCTCATTCCTTATGGACATCTAAGTCTTTTGCCATGTTCATCTCATTTGTTATGTACATGTAACAAGGTCTTTTGCCATATTAGTCTCATTCCTTATGTACATGCAACAGTCTTTTGCCATGTTCATCTCATTTATTATGTACATGTAATGAAGTCTTTTGCTATGTTCATCTCATTCCTTATGTAAGTCTTTTGCCATGTTCATCTTATTCATTACGTACATGTAACAAAGTCTTTTGCCATGTTCATCTCATTTCTTATGTACATGTAAGTCTTTTACCATGTTCATCTCATTCATTATGTACGTGTAACAAAGTTTTTTGCCATGTTCATGTCATTCTCTATGTACATGTAAATCTTTTGCCATGTCTATCTCATTCCTTATGTACATGTAACAGTGTTTTGCCATGTTCATCTCATTCCTTATTTACATGTAACATAGCCTTTTATACATTCATCTTATTCCTTATTTACATGTAACATAGTCTTTTGCATGTCCATCTCATTCCTTTTGGACATGTAACAGTTTTTTGCCATGTTCATCACATTACTTATGTACATGTAACAATCTTTTGCCAAGTTCATCTCATTCCTTATGGACATGTAAGTCTTTTGCATGTCCATCTCATTCCTTACTTACATGTAACATAGTCTTTTGCATGTCCATCTCATTCCTTATGGACATGTAACAGTCTTTTGCCATGTTCATCTCATTACTTATGTGCATGTAACAGTCTTTTGCCATGTTCATCTCATTCCTTATGTACATGTAACAGTCTTTTACAGGTTCATCTCATTCCTTATGGACATCTAAGTCTTTTGCCTTGTTCATCTCATTACTTATATACATGTAACAGTCTTTTGCCATGTTCATCACATTACTTATGTGCATGTAACAGTCTTTTGCCATGTTCATCTTATTCCTTATGTACATGTAACAGTCTTTTACAGGTTCATCTCATTCCTTATGGACATGTAACAGTCTTTTGCCATGTTCATCTCATTACTTATGTGCATGTAACAGTCTTTTGCCATGTTCATCACATTACTTATGTACATGTAACAAAGTCTTTTGCCATGTTCATCTTATTACTTATGTACATGTAATAGTCTTTTGCCTTGTTCATCTCATTACTTATGTGCATGTAACAGTCTTTTGCAGGTTCATCTCATTCCTTATGGACATGTAACAGTCTTTTACAGGTTCATCTCATTCCTTATGGACATGTAACAGTCTTTTGCCATGTTCATCTCATTACTTATGTACATGTAACAGTCTTTTACAGGTTCATCTCATTCCTTATGTACATGTAACAGTCTTTTACAGGTTCATCTCATTCCTTATGGACATCTAAGTCTTTTGCCTTGTTCATCTCATTACTTATATACATGTAACAGTCTTTTGCCATGTTCATCACATTACTTATGTACATGTAACAAAGTCTTTTGCCATGTTCATCTTATTACTTATGTACATGTAATAGTCTTTTGCCTTGTTCATCTCATTACTTATGTGCATGTAACAGTCTTTTGCAGGTTCATCTCATTCCTTATGGACATGTAACAGTCTTTTACAGGTTCATCTCATTCCTTATGGACATCTAAGTCTTTTGCCTTGTTCATCTCATTACTTATATACATGTAACAGTCTTTTGCCATGTTCATCACATTACTTATGTGCATGTAACAGTCTTTTGCCATGTTCATCTTATTCCTTATGTACATGTAACAGTCT
>JAECUM010008898.1:0-22330 GCA_016617855.1 Megalonaias nervosa
TAAATATCTACCATTATATTTATTAATGTCTGTTTAAATGTGACGTCGTAGTATATTCATGTACAACTTTGTGGGGTGGTTTTGTTGATTTTGATATAGCATCAAGTACGTTAAGTACTTCTCGACCACATATTGGTGGATCGGTTAATGTTTGTGTAGGTAACGTTGAATACCATATTGGAGTACTTTGATGGCCGCTAATATGCTTTAAGAATTCTTTTGGTGGAGCTAGTCCATATGAATCAAAATAAATAATTCCACGTGGATCAATTGCATATCCGACCCAATGCGTGCCTGGACCAGAGTTTTCATCGAGATTAATAATACCGGTTTCAATATTGTTTGGTTGTTTCGGTAATTGATCACGCATAAAAACTCCTCTAAAAATTTTTATTTTTAATTTTTTAGCAGCATCTAGTAAATCAAAATTGGACATAGGAGATATTAGTAAACTGTCCCTGGTAATCTTAGGCCTTTTCCGTACCATGAATGTGGAGTCCCTGGCAATCTTAGACCCCTTCCCTTTTTTTGATTCCCTTTCCTGTTGCTTTCTTTAATGCCATTTCAGCAGCGGTTCCAACAGCGCCTAATGCAGCTGCTTTTGCAACAGCAGAGGCTGCAGCGGCTATTAATGCTAGTATAGCAGCAAGAAGTGGAAATATACCACCCGTCTTAATGATGTCTTTAATGGCATCCGCAGAAAGATTAAGTTTTGTACCTTTTTTTGATTTTTTGGCTTCATTGAAATGCCTGAGCTGACGTTCTGTAAGAGATAATTTATTTGAGCCGCTCATCTGCTCTTTCTTTAGCAATATTTTTAATCCACAGTTATTTTTTGATGCTGATTGTATCCTTTTAATCTGACCAGGAGTCAGACTAACATTAACGTGATTATACGACATTATAATATTCATAAACGATCTAATTACATGTTTTCTACTGGAGCATCAACGACTTTCATTCGTCCACCAACACCTTCAAGTAACATTGATTTATCGCTGAGTATGACAGCAATTGCTCTGTAACATTAACGTGATTATACGACATTATAATATTCATAAACGATCTAATTACATGTTTTCTACTGGAGCATCAACGACTTTCATTCGTCCACCAACACCTTCAAGTAACATCGATTTATCGCTGAGTATGACAGCAATTGCTCTGTAATTAGGAATATCTACAATATTTCTGTTAACACGAGCTCGAAAATGTATATCGACTACTGACTGTCTGGTTAAATTTAAATGTTCGAGCGAAAAGTAATAAATTGGATATAAGGTTGTAAAATCCAATTGTGATATTTGTAAACCAGTATCAATATTTTGATCACGACCCATGAACGTCATTAGACGATGATATGCACGTGCTACATGATTTTGATCGAAATTCAGTAACATATCCTCGGATGGTTCTTGATGTCCATTTATTCTTAAAGAAACTTCAGAAACACCAAGTTTGTCAAATATCATTAAACTTTTTGTTTGATTACCTACACGTGTATTATCCTGAAGCGCAATAAATATATGTCGTGGTGCGGCTATTCCCTGTTGAGAGGCTATTTGCCATGTAAATAAACCATTAATTGCACTCTGAACAGCATCTGTGGTCATTGTTAACCATGACAACATTGATTTACCACCTTGATTCATAAAAGAGAGTAGACGATCTTCTTGAGGTATTGTTGGAGTCATCACCGGCATCCATAATGAAAGCTTCGTTAATACTACTTTACCATGAAGTGCTCTAGTCGCAGCATCATCAGCACCTGCAACATACCATACTGCATCATCGTCTGGAGCCTTTCGTACGAGTACAACCGTATGTTTGGCTCCAAAAGTAACTTTTCTGACATTGCTGCAAAATCCAAATATGTGTGACAGTGGAATTGCACATGAAAACATTCTATCTTTCAACATTGATTTACGTGTTGTAAATCCTAAATTAAATTCTGGATTAGCACCATGAACCACCGGCCACACATCAGTGTCAGCGTTGTTGGCGTTGTTTCTAGGTCATCTTATATTGTATGTTGTTAGGGTGATCAGAAGTGTCCTTTACAAACATCATTGATGGACCAGTTGATCTTGAATAATCATCGCTGTATCGTGCTAGACCCAATATTGTTGTAGCAACATCAACGTCCTTCTGTATTGATTCAATATTTTTACCATCAATCATATAAGTGGCGCTGTCAAATAACGCCTTAATACCATTATTAACAAAACCAAAAGCTATATTATTATCGTATTCAGTATTATCCACTTTACAAATTTTACCTTCTACTTCAATAAAAGCCTCAGAGGGTAGGAAATACCTACTTGTATCTTGAACTTGAAGTTCAATTCGTCCACGCTGATCTGGAATTCGAGCGTCATAAGAATAATATTGATAATCACGCACAGACTCATCTTTGAGTACCGGTGCGTCCATGTCAAATGCTGGATCAGATATGCGCTTGAACATCTTTATTATAATTATTATCGTCTAAAACGAAGACCACTTCGGGAAGTGAGACCACTCCCTGCTATCAGACTAGCGGTTATATTTTTTTCTTTTTCTGACATTGGTACATCAGCCAACTCTGCTAGTTTTTGATTAGCAACTTGATTTATTATTTTACTGACATTTGCAGGCATTACTTCAGTACTGGGTAATTTTACTGGTTGAGGTTTTCGTCGTATTAATCGTGCTAGCCTATCTTTAATCGCTGAAAATGCTTTACCAGCGAGATTACCCATAGCACCAATACCTTTTCACGAACAACATCAATAGCTTTCATTCCCAGTTGCTTTGCGATCGGTATTGCTTTTGGGGCTATCCTTCTAAATAGACCCTGAACAACATCACCTAGTCCATTTCCGTAGGTTGTTTTGTATACTGGTAATCGTGAGTTTATTACCCTGACCATGGTTGGTCCACGTTGAGTATTATGTACGATCATTTTATTACAGTAATTGTATTTAATACGTACTTAGTCACTGTAGTAGTCATCGGCAATTTCATTAATAAGAGACTGATAAACATCAACGTCCATGATACCGCCTGTAAATAATCGTCTACAGATATCGGCTGCTTCATTAATTATTTCTGGAGAATTATTACCAGCTCGTTTTCCTCCGATGAGTATTTCTAGTCGTTCAACATCGGCAAGGACGTTATTAGGACATAGAGTAAAATCACCTCCAGTAGAAAGACCGCTTCCAGTATAAGGTTTTATAAAATCCGAAGAAGGATATCTTTCTCTTCTTTCTTCTTCTTCTTTTTCTATTCTTTCTATCCTTTTTTCTTCTTTTTCTCTTCTCCTTTGTTCTTTCTTCCATTCATCGATTTCTGTACTAATGGGAGCCTCTAGCCGTTTTTTCTTCTCCTTTTTGCTTGGTGTTTGTGATTTTGGAGATTGTATCAATTGCTGTGATAGTGGTGGTAATATTTGTGGCAATTGTTGTTGTGGTGGTGATACTTGTTGTGGTAGTGGTGGTAGCAATGGTGATGGTGGTGATCTAAATCGTGGTTGTTTTTGTGGTCTTGGGGATTGTGGCAATTGTTGTGCAATATAGTCCTTTATCTTATTTTTATAGTCAATAAAATCTGGATCGTTTTTTCGAATTTGATTAACTTTATAGCGTATACGATATATCCATTTGTACCAAGTATCCTCATTTGCGGGATCACCAACAAATTCAGATTTTAAAAATTGGTTTTGATTATAATAACCTCTCACAGCAATATCAATTAATTTTAGATCATCAGCTTTTCTAATAAAATTAATAGATTCTTCAGTAAACTTATTGACAAGATTGACCCTGGCTCTTGCTTCTGGTTTTTTTCCTGATTCCGGTATACGATCTTTTATATCTCCTATTTCAGCACGAGCTTGGTCAATACCTTCAAGTATTTCTTGCATTGGTTGAGCAGCAGCTATTTCAGCTGGAAGTTCTCATAGAATCTTTTTTGTTTTTTTAGTTCTTTCTGCTATTTTTCCAGTTGCTTCAGCAGTTTTCTCTAAAACAGGAAGAAGAGGTTTAGTTGTCTCTGTAATAGGTTTAAATAATTGTTTTGTATCCTCTTCAAATTCAACATGAGATTCTTGTCGTTGTTGTAATTGTTGCTTGACAGCATCACGAACAGGTAAATATTTCCTGATCGCCTCTGGTCGTTCTCTTGCCAATCGGGCAGAATGAGGTTCTCCGATGACAACCATATTAATAATTTGCAAATGGTCGTCTAATTTAAATGTGGTTTTTTTTGACAAAAAATCAATTATTCTTCAACTTTGTTCTGCTTATTTTTCAACTTTAATTTGCAATCGTCGCATTTTGAAATCATGTTTTTCATGTGATTAATTGCAACTTGAAATTTTATTATTCTATATTCCAAGAATTCTATTAGGGACGCTTTGTTCCTTAACTCTTCACTCAATTCACGGTGGGTTTTCATGATATTTTTGTAATCGTCTTCAGATTTATCCATATTTATTAACGAAATATCTGATTAAAATTTAGCAGGGCAGATGGAAGGGCTAATTTGGTCAATCTGATATATATGAGCAGCAGGCAGGGCGGCCGACAAAAATTGAGTGACCCGGCGAATAAACTAAACGCATTATAACATAAAAAACAAAACGTCAAAAATAAAATAACAAAAATGAGCTAAACCAAACGATTTATTATCCGTTTTTCAAACTATACGGTAATAATAAAAGTTAGGAGGTTCGGTTTAGCATTATTGACCTTATTTGTTCAGCCCCTGTAGGAATCTTTATTTTATGAAAACTTGCTCGAAACCAATTTGTAGGGTTCACCCTGCCTGCTGCTCGATGACACACCGCAATTTATCGCGATCAGGCAATCGTTGAACAATTTAATCGAACACTTGCTGAGAAATTATTTGGATACCAGTATGCGATGGAAATAGTTTAGGCTGATACGAGATCTCATGAATGGGTTGCAAGATTACCAAGTGTGATAGCTGCGTTAAATAATGAAATTACTCGTGCAGTTGCCATGAAACCCATTAATGCAATCACAAAAAACATATACCAATACAAAGACGTGACTTTTCAAAACAACCAGTGCTAGGTAATGTGACTGTAAGATATTTATATGAACCTAGTCAACTTGAAGGGGGTACAAAAAGAGCAACTGATCCTATCTGGAGTGTGACCACACATAAAATTTCCAGCGTGGTTAGATCCACAGGTAGACCTACAATCTACAGACTAGATTCAACTGCTCCTCAACGTGGATTTGTAATGAACAATTACAAGTAATTTCTGAAGACACATAATTACCACCGCGTTCACTTTTGTAAACTGGCTCCCCGACGTCGATTACACTCAAGACTAGTCAACATCGCATTTTCACGTGTGTGACCAAGGCTACTATTAATTCTATCTACGGTAAACTGTCTTGGACTATTATTTGAATACTGCCACAACATATTGCAGTTACAACTTGCACAATGATTATTCTGTTGTTGTTTCAGTGTCATAATAAATTCAGCACTGAGATCAAAGTCGCGTTTATTTTTTTTTGTCACATTGTTTATAACCAGATAATTTTTTCTTGATAACTTCGTCGCTGATATCGTCAACGACTACATGATCATTGTCTATGACAATCCTTCACAGCTGAGATATTCTTCTGACTCGAGACACTGCGAGATAAACTAAATTTGACCATTCGATCCGATCATCAATAATCCAAATATTTGTATCAGAAATAGTTAATCCTTGTGACGAATGAATCGCTATAGCGTACCCTAGTGTCCATGGAGTTTTATCCCTGACTCCGTCAGGCGTTAACGAGCTCTCAACATGAACAGGAACTAAAACAATATCTTTTAGTACAAGATTTTGTTTCTCATTAATTCCAGGAATTTCAACTTCAATATTTTGTCGTCGCCTATCCGCTGGGCGATAACACAATAGTACAGGTAGATTTCAAAATTTTTCTTTATGTAACAGAAATAATTGTTGTTGCAGTTTATCACGAACTATCTTTCTACTTGCAACTATCAAATCAACTGGCTTCCACAAATTCCAAAAATCATTCATAAGAGTTTCTGGAATTATTTCACGCATTACCTCACACTGTATTCTATCTAGCTGCAGTCTGATTAACGTTTAAATTCTTTCAATGGTTCATTAATAGCTCTATGGTCATCAGTTATTTCTTCGTAATAATCTACATATGTTTTTAACCATTCGTGCGGCGACTGTCCAGCAAAAGGAGGCGGTTGACCATGATCATCACACATTATCACAGCGGTATTTTTCGTCAATAACCAATCAAGAAATATTTTTAATACTTCCAGCGATACCGTACCTATTTCATCCCAGATATAAATTCCAGGAACATATTTTTCACCCATTCGTTCAGGAGTCCATGCGTCTCCGCACCATCTGAAAAAACTATGATAAGTTTGAGATTTTACTCCACGTTCATTCGCGAGTCTATGTGTAGGCGTCAAAACAATCATATCTCAACAGTTATTCAGGAATAATTCAATCGCACATGTTCTTTTACCACAGGATCATACACAGATGGTGCCGATGATTTTGATATTTGATTATTATTCTTGTAATATATTTTCTTGGTTTCAACGTCGGCGGATTCAGAATAACCAAGTATATTTTCTTGTTTTATTCTCCATTCACACCAGGATTCATTAACGCCAAGTAATGGTTTTAACAAATCCGTATATTTTTTATTTATATAAAAAGAAGCCGTAGCGACTCTAACTGCGATCAGAGGAAATCTGTTTATCATTGATAATAATTTATCGAAAAGTACGCGAGCATCGAAGATCTTAAATGAGTAAATTGCGGTGACTCACCATCAGTAAAGCTCACAATTGTACCTAATTTAGTTCTGTATGACAAATAAGCGTAAATGTACCTTTCTCTCTTGTATCAGCAATTATGAAATCGAGTTCAACATCATCCCTAATTAATCTTGTACAGTGTCGTTTATGATCACATGAACTACCCTGAGTAAATTTACCAATTACTTTTCTGCCAAGATCTTTTGCAACCTTATTTTCTTAATCAGTCATATCTCGATTGTCATCACCTGACTCTGTCAGGGAATATTTCTTTGGTTGTGGTAACCAAACTTGTTTTTGTGGACGATATGTTATTATCGCTTCACTTACAACTATTGATATCAATATCGCTACATCAAGCATGTATCGTAATAGTACTATTGGAGCCCAGTGTTTTTCTGAAAATGTCTTCCAAACCAAACATAAACAATCGGATGCAGATGTTCCTTAAACTCGAATGTCTCTATACAGGCAAATCCAGTCAAGTCAAAATTTGGTAAGGGTCCATTTATCACAACTCTGGTCATCTCGTGTGTTGGATGTCCAAATCTTCTAAAGTATTCAGAACACTCTCCGTATCCAAGAAAACTTCCAGGATAACATGCTACCATATCAACTGATATATCGTCATTATAATCGTATTCAGTATTCCACAATCCGCCGTGTCCGTATTCGATACAACTATGTTGGACATCAGCAAGAAATTCCGATCTTGTCGGTTTCCATGAATTTTTCTCCTGAGCAGCATGTGCAACAACTGATGGAACGGTAAAACAATTATTCATTAATTGTTCAACTTCTGACTCTGTCAAGATATTGTCAGGAGTATATTTTAATGCGATTTTTTTCCATTTCTTCGTGGAGTGATTCTGCACGATAAATTTCTCCATTAGGACGGACAAACTGATCATATACAGATTCTGAACTCTGAAGTAACCACACGGATGCAGGGTAACTCTTACTAATATTTCTGATAAAATCAAAGATATAATCATTATAAAATTTAATGGTTCTGTCTCGTGGAAATATCGTCACGGCTGATGTCCGTGGATGTGCGTTATGATCAATAATCGTTATCGGAGCTCCTCTTGATTTATATTAAGGTTCGTACAAAATCTCTCCGGTTAGTGTTTTCATTGTTATTGGGAATTTTAGTCTTTTTCCGAACTCAGCAACGTCTCTGATAGACGTTCCGGTATCTTTAACTTTTTCTGCCCACGCATTCTTTTTTTACGTGGTAAATCCGTTAACCCTTTTCCACTCATCGCGTTTTGTGAAGTGTTCTGTAATTCACTCAGCTACACAATTTATCCTTGACTCTGTCAAGGACAGTTTCGTCGATTTTAGATCATCAACACTAGGTTTATCATTTAGCGGATATAACGCATAAACAACTGTAGTCACAGGATAGGCTTGTTCATAATATTGTTTGTCAATACCAGTCAACGCTCCTGGTTTGGAATTTTTATTCAACGTGACAATATTATTTCCAGTGTGTCCTGACTGTATGCGCACAGGGTCACGTTTGTCACAAATAATCCAAATGCCCTCATCTGCCTGCACAACAATTTTTGTTAGAATAAAATATCTTTGATTTTCGAGATAGTTAATAATCTTCCTTCCTCTTTCGTCATTCATTCTAGTATCTACAGCACTCATGATTCTGAATGTTGACCACACATGAGCCGCGCCATCTTCGAGAAATTCCTTCTTGGCTTCACGGATACGATCAGTTATATCTTTATTTACCAAATCCAGATCTTGCATCGAAAAACTAAATTTAGATTCCAACAGTTTGTCAAGATCAAATCTGGCTTTAGAAGGTTTAATTACTGATAATCTCTCAGACTCCTCCATATTATAATTAAGGCAAATATATATTTAAATTGAAGTATAAAATATTATATAATGATTCAAACAAACAATAAATACAGGTGGCTGATAATAGGTTATACAACTCCTTGTAACAAAGCATGCGTAAATGAATTCTGTGGATATCATATACAAAGAGTTCGGCGCAGATGTCTAGGACCAAAACCGTGTTTACGGTGTGGTGCTGGGGTTAGAGGAGAAACTGAGTTGTGTGTGCAATGCGGTGGTAAAAAAATACAGGGAATTGAAACGATATTACGAAACAAAAATAGCGCCGATGGAGTGGAATCCCTCATAAAAACCGCCGAAGACTATCGCGCCAGATTTTTAAAACAATGATTTAGACAAATAATAGTATTATATAAATGGAGCAAAATGAATTTGTAACACATCCTATCATTAAAAATTATGAGGCATCTCGTGATGGTGTAATCAGGAACTGCAGATTAAAAATCCAGTCGGTTTTGTCACTAATACTGGTCATATCATGTTCACTGCTGGAAAAAAAATATCATTCACATCGATTCGTGTACGAATGTTTTCATGGAGTCATCGAAGATGGACTTGTAATTGCTCATATTGCTCGGAATCCAAAAATTAGCTCTTTATGTAACTTGCGGGCTGTTACACAGAGTCAAAATTTACAATTTGGAAATACTGGCGGTTTACGATGCGCAAGAGTTATTAAATCTGTAAATTTAGAGACTTGCGAAGAAATAATATTTCCATCGGTGAATGCAGCTGGCAAATATTTTGGTATTCAGAGTGCTTCAATATACTTTGTCGCAAATAATATATATAGATCAGCATTTAAAAAAAATTTGAACAAAAAAATCAGTTTTCATTATCAAATACATGAAGGGAGATAACTCCATCAAGCAAACGCTCTCTTGCTAGAGTTATCCCGTTTTATAATATTATTTTTTTTTTACCAGTACAATGATATATCTATACTAGGACAATTCTACCAGTCAATCTTACAAGGGGCGAAAAAATAATTAAATAAATATTTTTGTATAAAAATATCATAATGAAGACTTTGATATTGAACAACGATGATTTTAACTCAGAAAATTTCAGATGAGTGATGTTCCAGCACCACATTGCAAACTTATAATCGGAACAGTGGAGGATGGTTCAAAAAGGGTAAAAATTATAGATAATTTTTATCATGGATTTTCACAAAAAATAAAGTCTATTAAATTCCCTTCCCGATATGATTTAGCTCGAAGACGATTACACGATAAATTTGCCAGACTGCAGAATGCAGAAAAATTATTGCAAGGGAGATAACCTTGTCTTCTAGCTAAGATTAATCAAGCAGTTATCTCCCTTGTTATTGCGTAATGTTACACAGCAATAAATTCGACATTGATAGAACCCTCAGAATGAATAAATAATTCTTCTATCGCCGTTGGAGAATCGCGTTATATTATTATATATTATTATATTAAATAAGGAGATTCTGCAACGACGATAGAGACCTTAGAATGGACAAATAAATATTCCACCATATAGGCCGGGGGAGGGGTGCGATATTACGACAAACGAGTCATTATCATTCGTTTTATATTCCCAGACTGCAGAAGGCAGAAATAACCCTGTCTGCGAGCTAGAGTAATTTAAGCCGTTGTATCGATCCACGCACCGTTGTCACGTATCTGTACACATTGTTCTCTGGCGAGCTTGAGACTGCAATGTATTTTAACCAGGGTAGAAATGTAATAAATATTTTTATTCAGATTCAGAAAATATTTTTTATTTTAAACAAAATATTTATTATATAATGAATTCCGAAAATATTCATGCAATTATTTCTGAAATTAAAAAATTAAATGACGAGGATATCGTTGGACCCTCATAAAATTATAAACGAGTTTGAAGATCTACAGGAACGGAAATATCATGGAAGATATACACTAGCAGCCGAGTACAGACTCATCAAGTTAATTCAACAGGCCTTAAGACAGTCTCTACTTTATGTCGATGATGAGGGTATTCAAATATTTGTTTCGCTCGCAAAGGCGATCGAAGAAGTCAGATCAAAGTTACCATGCGAATACGAAACAAAAATGATTACCAGTTCACGTGTGCGACAGCTGAAGAAATTTATGTGCAGTGACAAGGTCGCTACTGACGTGGGCACTGAGCGTGAAAGCGCTGTCACCAGCGACTGTGGTAGCGAATAGTTATATACTTAAATTTACCTGCGTGTTTGTAAGAGCTCCGGTAGTCGTGGGGTTAAGGCGTTTGCGTATGGATCCACTGGTGGAAACTCTCCACATGTTAGAGTCTCACAAAATGCTAAAGATATCTTGTCTTGCATTCGGCGACAGATGCTATTATTATTGGGGGAGGGGGCGCCTGCAGGCAGTTGATGATGAGATATATACTTGTGTATGGGTAATGTAGAAAAAAACCTATAATTCCAGGTGTAACTCGCCTAGCACCCTTGAACCTCAAAGCGCCCGGGGTTCACTTAGGGGGTGTTTTTATTACCCATATCGCGCTTAGCGATCCAACAATTGCAATGAGAAAGAAAAATATAACAATTACACAAAAATATATATATCCGACGTCATCGTGAGGTACAACTTTTGCTATTTTTTTAAATCTATTTTTATTCTGATTCTGATTCATTCATGATTTATTCAGATGATAATATTTATATTTATTTTATTTTGATAGTAATATTTATTTTATTCTGATAGCAATATTTATATTTTTTTATTCTGATTATTATATTTATTCAGAATATAATATTTACTTTATTCTGATTATGATATTTATTCAGATTCTGATAATAATATTTATTTTATTATGATAATAATATTTATTCAGATTCTGAAAATAATAATTATTCTGATAATAATATTTATTTTATTCTGATAATAATATTTATTCAGATTCTAATAATAATATTTATTCTGATAATAATATTTATTCAGATTTTGATAATAATACTTATTCTGATAATAATATTCATTTTATTCTGATAATAATATTTATATTCTGGTAATAATATTTATTCTGATAATAATATTTATTCAGATTCTGATAATAATATTTATTCTGATAATAATATTTATTTAATTCTGATAATAATATTTTTTATGATTATGATATTTATTCAGATAATAATATTTATATTTATTTGTATTCAGATAATAATATTTATTAAGACAATATTTACTCGGATTCTGATTTATTGTTATTCTGATTATGATATTTATTCAGACAATAATATTTATTCAGATTCTGATTAAAATATTTATTCTGATAGCAATATTTATTTTATTCTGATAGTAATATTTATTTTATTCTGATAGTAATATTTATTTTATTCTGATAATAATATTTATTCAGATTATAATATTTATTTTATTCTGATAGTAATATTTATTTTGTTTTGATAGTAATATTTATTTTATTCTGATAATAATATTTATTCTGATAGTAATATTTATTCTGATTATAATATTTACTCAGATTCTGAGTATAATATTTAATCTGATAGTAATACTTACTCAGATTCTGATTATAATATTTATTCTGACAGTAATTTATTTTATTCTTATTATAATATTTATTCTGATAGTAATTTATTTTATTCTGATTATAATATTTATTCTGATAGTAATATTTACTCAGATTCTGATTATAATATTTATTCAGATTATAATATTTACTCAGATTCTGATAATAATATTTATTCAAATTATAAAATTATAATATTTATTTTATTCTGATAATAATATTTATTCAGATTCTGATTATAATATTTATTCAAATTATAATATTTACTCAGATTCTGATTATACTATTTATTCAGATTATAATATTTACTCAGATTCTGATAATAATATTTACTTTATTCCGATAATATTATTTATTCAGATTGTATAATTTATTTTATTCTGATAATAATATTTATTCAGATTCTGATTATAATATTTATTCAGATCATAATATTTACTCAGATTCTGATAATAACATTTATTTTATTCTGATAATAATATTTATTCCGATTCTGATTATAATATTTATTCTGATAATAATATTTATTCTGATAATAATATTTACTCAGATTCTGATTTATTTTTATTCTGATAATAATATTTATTATGATAATAATATTTATTCAGATTATAATATTTATTTTATTCTGATGATAATATTTATTCAGAATCAGATTTATTTTTTATTCTGATATTTATTTTATTCTGATAATAATATTTATTCAGAATCAGATTTATTTTTTATTCTGATAATAATATTTACTCAGATTCTGATTTATTTTTCTTCTGATAATAATATTTATTCTGATAATTGATAATAATATTTACTCAGACTCTGATAATAATTTATTCAGAATCAGATTTATTTTTTATTTTGATAATAATATTTATTCTGAATCAGATTCAATGTAAAAATGTGAACCTGATCTCTATCACATACAACTGTAATAGTTCTCGTTAACTATTGTATTGTTCTACGAACGCACATACAGATTAATACTCAAAACTTCATTCTGCAAATCCAGAAGGTGTCCCGTCTGGTCACTAAGTTTGAAATGTATCCTTGATAATAGCGGATTATGATATCGTAGATAAACAACATTAATTGGTTCTGATACGATTAAATATCCTGGTGGAACTTGAGTATAAGATGTATCCTTGTTGAGCTTGGTTAGATTGTTCAAGATCTACTTGATAACTGCCATCAATGACGTCACAAACAAGATTGACAGCGATCGTTGATGTTATATTAACAATGCCCGGCGAGACATGACGACCTCCAACGTAAGAATCGTTGTTGTATTTGAGAATATTTGGTGGTGGAGCTATTTTTCTCCATGATTCAACGATCTTTGGAAAATATTCATCGATGGTATCATTGATTGATTTTTTTTTAGTTCAGTAGTATCAAATCCAGGAATTATAAATGTTGGTAAATCTGCTTCTGTTATTTTGTGGTGATCGAGGAATAATTCTTTTAATCATTACATCATAATCAGGTCTGTCTTTTTCATCGTCCAGGATTATTATTTCAATGATAATTCTATGAATAAATTTTAAATCTGATATAACTTTATATGTTGCATCGTCTCGATGATGTGTTGTTTTACATCATCACTGTAATATTGCGTTATATTGAAAACTAGATTTTGTAGATCACTGAGTACACGCCTGTGTTCAGATTAAATTCGATGGAAAATGAATTTAAAAAATTTTCATCGATAATATATTCACCGATTGTCATCCTGTCAAAATCATATATAGTTCTTGCTATCGTTGGAAGCACTTGACTGTCAGAAGCAGTGAAACGAAGACCATAATTTGTATACCTCCATGGAAATCTTTCTCGATATTCTGGAATCTTTATAAATATATTTTTATCAGTAGTGAAATCGGCTTTTTTAGGTTCCGGTGATCCCACATAAACCGGCGCGACATCAGGCCAACCTAATACAGATCTAATCGATGACTGATATATATCTACGACATAATCTGGAGAATATACTTCAATCGCCGCAGATAAGGTTGGTTCGTGAACATTAATGGCTATCTTGGATTCTTTGCCAGTGATTGATTTAATCCTGCGATGAAATTCATCGTTGATCTGTTCGATTTGATAACTACCCGTGGGAATACTGACGACTTGCCAATCGGGAGCTCCGTCATCGCGATCTTTATTTGCAAATACCAGCGAGTTGTTTGGTTGTAATCCACCAAAATACTTTGATCTGATATTTGGCCAATAGTAAACTCGTAATTGTGCTAGTGCTATTTCGCTGGCTGGAATTGCAGTTGGAAAATTAATGCTCAACTCAGGATTGGTTGAGCTCGCTGATATCATTGTGGTTTTTGGCGGTGCTGTATTAGTCACGATCTGTTGTAGTAATTCGTTTGACATTATTAATAAATCAGGATTTTCAATCAAGGTAACTCTGATATCCTGATTCATAAATTAGGAGCATTTCCGCAAATTCCTGATCTGATATTATTCGGTCGCTGAGTCCTGATGTTATCAGCGATGACAATTTGGTGTGTGCTTGTGTTGCCGCTCATAACAACATTTGATATTCATGCAATTTATCAGCCGCACACGTACATATCTTTTTTTGCAATTATATTAAGAACACCATCAATTGTTGTTGTGGTTGAAACACAAATTGTTACAACTGCTGGCGATGTCATTGTTACCTCAGACAGTAATACACCAATTCCAGCAACTACAGCAGATGCAGAATAAACAATTATATCAGTAACAACGACACGTCTACGATATTTTTTATTTTTACTGTATAATTGTCAATAATATTTTTTAATTGAGTTTGTAATGAACACAATTGTTCGTCTCTGTATTTGCTCGCTGACATTTATATTTTTTGTAAAGTAATTAATTGAGGTGTTTTACGACAAAAACCAGACACCACCAGTAAGACGCTGCGGTTAATTTTTTATCAGCTGGTTCCAGTATAAATATTTCTTCGGCATCTTTATTTAATACAATAGATACGGTTCCAGAAAAATCATCGGTTGAATGACATCATGGATACGTGGTAAAAATCCTAAATTTTGCAGAGCTGAGCACGGGCAGCCTGTACACACCAGTAAGCGTCGCTGTATGTTTGATAGTGTTATTTTGCTGTGACCATGTTGATGATCCTGATGATACTGTGTATGCTACATTAGTGATCTGTTCGCCGTCAGGAATTTTAATCAGATTAGTTTTTTCAACGATATCAGGAATTCCACTGACAATATCATTGAGTCTCGCATTAATATCAGAAAGTTTAATATCAACAACCGCTGGACTTCCAAAAAATTCATTAATGTCACTGTTTATGTTTCTACGAAAATTTAGACACGTTTGTACGTGCTTAGAAAATTCGGTTCTAAATACAATCATTCCATCGTTGATTGTCGTCAACGAAGTTTTCATCGGGATGTTGCTATCGTCGACGTATTTCTTCGTTTTAACGTCAAAATCTGATTCTGGTGTTCTGAGATTATTAATTCCATTATTGTTCGCGTCGAGGAATGCACGCATCATACTACCGTTTACTGATATGAACTTGGATTCTTGATCATCAACGTATTGTTTTGTTGCTGCGTCTGTGGGTATGACTGGGTTTCCAAGGTCGGTAATTTTGTTTTGCTTCATGACAATATAATCAGCAAATATATCGCCGGTTTTCTTAACATAAATGTTGATTGAATTTCCAGAATCTTGTATTCTACCGTTTTCATCAAATACAACAATATTGTTTTTGAGCGCGTTTGTAATTCGTACAAGGGTGTCTGGCAACGTAATATTACCTGATTTTAATCGTCCTTATCTATCCTGAAAAATAAGGACTACATTACTATCTACACTTACAAGATTTAAAAGATTATCAATTTCATTCATGAGATGATTAAGAGTTGAATACGTAGATAAATCACCTATTTGTTGGGTTTTAGTTTTAGTTGATCTTCCGTAAATATCCACAATTATATTTACTAATACCTGTTTAAAACGTCGACGACGATGTATACTCGTGCACGACTTTATGAGGTGGTGTTGTTGATGATGATTCAGCGTCGAGCACAGCGAGTACTTCACGGCCACATATGGGCGGATCAGTTATTTTTTGTGTTGGTAATGTTGAATACCAGATTGGAATATTTTGCATGTTGCTAACATATTTTAAAAATTCCTTTGGTGGTGCCAATCCAAAAGAATCAAAATAAACAATTCCACGTGGATCAATCGCGTATGCAACCCAGTGAGTACCAGGGTCAGAGTTTTCATCACGATATATGATACCGGTTTCAACATTGTTTGGTTTGTACGGTAACTGATCACGCATAAAAAACACCTCTGAAGTTTTTGATGTTTAGTTGCTTAGCAGCATCAAGTAAATCAAAACTGGACATAGGGAGAATCAACGAAGTGTCCCTGGCAGTCTTAAACCCTTTCCATACCAGGTTTCTGGCAGTCTTAGGCCCTTTCCTTTTTTGATTCCTTTTCTTGTTGCTTTCTTTAGTGCCATCTCAGCTGCAGTTTCAACAGCACCAAGTACAGCTGCTTTTGCAACAGCTGGGGCTGCAGCGGCTATCAACGCTGGTATAGCTGCGAGAAGTGGAAATATACCACCCGTCTTAGCGATGTCTTTAATGTCACCCGCAGAAAGATTAAGCCGTATGCCGGTCTTTGATCGGTTGGCTTCATTGAAGTGCCTGCGTTGACGTTCTGACAATGATAGTTTATTTGAATCACCTTGGATTTGTTCTCGCTTTATTGATATTTTTACTCCACAGTTGTCTTTTGATACTGATTGTAGTTTTTAATCTGACCAGAAGTCAGACTGACACTAACATGATGATATGACATTTATAATTATCATCCTGATTTTAAATTCCTGATAAAATCAGGAGATCTAAATACATGTTTTCTACCGGGGCATCAATGACTCTCATTCGTCCACCAACACCTTCAAGCAATATTGTTTTATCGCTGAGTATAACAGCGATTGCTCTGTAATTAGCAATTGTTCCTCTTGCCACACGAGCTCGAAAGTGTATATCAACGACAGATTGTCTGAA
Source organism: Megalonaias nervosa (assembly GCA_016617855.1). Classification (NCBI taxonomy): domain Eukaryota; kingdom Metazoa; phylum Mollusca; class Bivalvia; order Unionida; family Unionidae; genus Megalonaias; species Megalonaias nervosa. The sequence goes on from JAECUM010008898.1 coordinate 17,295, forward strand.
TAAATCCAAGTGTTCCAGCGAAAAGTAATAAATCGGATACAGCGTTGTAAAATCTAACTGTGATATTTATAAACCAGAATCAACATTTTAATCACGCCCCATGAATGACATTAAACGATGATATACACGCGCCACATGATTATTTTCAAAATTTAACAAAATATCCTCAGCTGGTTCTTGATGTCCATTTATTCTTAGTGAAACCTCAGAAACACCAAGTTTGTCAAATATCATTATACTACGCGTTTGTGAGTTTATTCGTTCAGTATTATGGAAAGCAATAAATATATGTCGTGGTGCTGACATTCCCTGCTGTGACGCTATTTGCCATGTGAATAAACCATTAATGTTGCTTTGAATGCTATCTGTGGTCATCGTTAACCATGACAACGCTGATTTACCACCTTGATTCATAAAAGAAAGTAAACGTTCTTCCTCAGTTATTGTTGGAGTCATTACTGGCATCCACAAAGAAAGATTTGTCGTGCGTCATACGAATAATACTGATTATCACGCACAGACTCATCTTTGAGTACTGGTGCATCCATGTCAAATGCTGGATCAGATACGTTTGAACATCTTTATTATATTTACTATCGTCTAACACGAAACCACTTCCTGCTATCAGACTCGCGGTTATATTTTTTTTCTTTTTCACCAGCTAACTCTGCCAATTTTTGATTTGCAGCTTGATTTATTATTTTACTAACACCTGCAGGCATCACTTCAGTGCTGGGTAATTTTACTGGCTGAGGTTTTCATCGTATCAATCGTGCTAGTTTATCTTTGATTGCTCAGAATGCTTTGCTGGCAACATCGCCAACAGCACCAATACCTATTTCACGAACAACATCAATAGCTTTCATTTCCAGTTGTTTTACAATCGGTATCACCTTTGGGGCTATCGTTCTAAATAAACCCTGAACAACATCACCAAGTCCATCACCCTAAATCGCTTTATAGGTTGGTAATCACGAATTTATCACCCTATGGTCGGTCCACGTTGAGCATTTTGTATAATCATCCTATTTTCTTACTACTGATCTAATTAATCTCTGTGGTAATAATCGTCGACGATTTCATCGATGAGAGCCCGGTTAACATTAATATCCATGATACCGTCTGTAAATAATCGTTGACAAATATCAGCTGCTTCATTAATGATTTCTGGGGAATCATTACCGGCTCGTTTTCCTCCAATGAGGATTTCTAATCGATCAACATCAGCAAGAACATTATCAGGACATGGAGTAATAAGACCACTTCCCCTGGTACCTGTACCAATACCACTTCAAGTTGCGCCAAGAGCGTCTTGCCATTCTTTTTTCCCACTTGTTATTGGACTAGTTATTTTTTGTTGTTGTTTTTGTTGTGGTTGTGGTTGTTGTGAAAGATATTTTTTTTTATCTCATCGATAAATGTCATATATCTTGGATCATCACTTCTGACCCGATCAACTCCGTAGTGTATGCGATATATCCATTTGTTCCAACTATCATGGCTTATAGAACGACCACAGTACTCTGGTTTCAGAAATTGTTCTTTATTGTTATAATTCTGCACGTTGCTCTTAGCTAAATGTCTCACATCTTTTGGCTTTCCTACTATCATTAACACTTTCTCTGGTAAATTTATCAATAAGCGTAATTTTAACTCTTTGTTGTTCTTGTTCTAGTTTTGGTTCTGGTGTACGATCCTTTGTATCACCTTCTTCAGCACGAGCCTGGCCAATATTTTCAAATATTTCTTGTACTGGTTGAGCAGCGGCTAAATCAGCTGGAAGTTCTCTCAGAATTTTTTTGGTTTTCTTAGTTCGCTCTGCTATTTTTCCAGTTGCTTCAGCGGTTTTCTCCAACGTGGGAAGAAGACTTTAGTAGTCTTTGTAATAATAGGTTTAAATAATTCTTCTGCACCTTCTGCAAATCCTTCTTTAAACTCCTGACGCGCTTGTAGTTGTTGTTGACAGAATCAGGGACGGGTAAATATTTTTTGATTGCCTCTAGTCGTTCTCGAGCTAGTCTAGTTCAGTGAGCTTCACCAATCATTATTGATATAATAGTTATTTAATTACAGCAGCAGAGAAGGTGCGACCAAAAGTAGATTGTCCGCGAGTAAACAAACACACAACGAAGGTCAAAAATGAAGTAACCCAATTGGTGGGGGTTTATATCGTTCTTGACTATTGAGACCATAATTTTGTTTTAATAAGTAACAATCCAAGCAAGTGGTCTGTTCACCCTCTCTGCAGTTCATCCAGTGTCTGTCTACCACCCACCCCACTGCATTTGCGGAAATTTCTTAGAAAATATTAGTAACATAATAAAATAAAGTAGAGACAAACAGTCATACATATAATTATATTGTTATAAAGGATATGCAATTTATCAATTTTAAAAATAATTAATATTTTATACAATTTTATATAGTGCATTGCTATTAAGGCCATTAAGATACAAAGTATCTAACTTATGACTCCATTAAGTTTCTTTTATGAGTCTATTCATGTCTCCATGCACAATATCTATTGGCAAGAAAGAAAAATCGAGTAGAGAGTGATTATTGGTATTAAAATGTGTTGAAATATTAGAGGAAAACTGAGGATCTCTATAATTTTTTTTTATATGAAAGCGATAATTATTCATTCTCTTAGAAACTTGTTGAAATGTTTGTCCAATATATTGCATATTACATTTTTTGTCTTAGCGCTACTGAAAGAAATACTTTCTCTTATGTTTGCACATTGAGAGCACCGGTGTCTGTCACATTTAGATGACAAAAATATTTTTTTTTCATTTTCTGTCTGTTTAGTTCTAATTATAAAATCTTGCAAATTATTGGGTCTTCTATAAGCAATAATTGGTTTATTTTTGTAAAGTGATTTTACGCTGTTTTTATTTGATAAATTTAGGAGACTCCAATATTTATTAATTATAATTCCTATATTAGGTAATGAAGGATTATATTGTTTTGTATAATTATCGGCGTTTGTGGGTTGTTTTTTTTATATCCCAACTGAGAAATTATTAGTAACATGTATTATTATGTCAATACTACTAATTATAAAATCTTGCAAATTATTGGGTCTTCTATAAGCAATAATTGGTTTATTTTTGTAAAGTGATTTTACGCTGTTTTTATTTGATAAATTTAGGAGACTCCAATATTTATTAATTATAATTCCTATATTAGGTAATGAAGGATTATATTGTTTTGTATAATTATCGGCGTTTGTGGGTTGTTTTTTTTATATCCCAACTGAGAAATTATTAGTAACATGTATTATTATGTCAATACTACTAAGCGCGATTCACACTGTATGAGTATCCTAAGAAAAGCTGGAGTAAAGGCACGGTAAATTAACAGTTGTTGGGGGGGGGGGAGGGCAGCGGGAGGGCTTGCAACGCAGTGAAATAGTAACGAGGGAGGGGCGCTTTTTGAAATTGCTCCAGGGTGCCTCTTGCTACAATAATCCAGCCTTGATCCGGTGAAATATTTGCCGATATGTATGTATAGAAGATATTTTGAAGTCCTAAATATTAATTATAATGACAACTATCTAAAAAGCTATAACAAAATAACTCCGTTTATATTATTGTCAGGTCTTTTTGTTAATAAACAGATATGTTACAAAATGTGGCTAACTGAGATGTTATATTTATGCAACAAAGAAAAGTTATATTAGAAATTCTTTCGAGTAAATCTTGATATTAAATTCTCAGAATGATACATTATACGGTTTATACCTTTATCAATGCCAAATAAACTGAAAAAGACAAAATAAATACACGTTAAAGAAATTATAAAGATTTTACTAAAATTCATTAAACCACCTCTTAAACTGATCAAGCAGATCCCGAAGTCCTTTTCTTATTAGTTGAACTCCTATGATGACGCACAATTGCAATTACGAATAGAAAGATAGTTGCTTGCCGTCACAATATGCATATTTTAAAACACTTGTATGGAACCTTACTTTGACTCTTGCATCCTTACTATTTCAGGCTTTCGGAGTCGCCTTGTTCACAGCGTCATGCATCGTCTGCTATGACCCAAGTATGGCAGACAACTACCTCAGTTACTCGTCCTTCCAAAAGGCGTTACAAAGTGCCAACATCAGCGTCCATACTCCAAGCAGTCTGAACATTGGTGAAACTCTAGATGTCGTTTGCATTGTATTCATTGTTATTGGTGTCTTGTTTCTCCTACTTGGAATCTTGGGGATCGTTGGTGCTATTTTTAGGCTTAAAGCTTTACTGATCACCGTATGTATATCAATGTTGTTTATGTATGTATGTATGTATGTATGTATGTATGTATGTATGTATGTATGTATGTATGTATGTATGTCCGTACGTACGTACGTACGTACTTCGTATGTATGCATGTATGTATGTATGTATGAATGTATGTATGTATGTATGTATGTATGTATGTATGTATGTATGTATGTATGTATGTGTGAAGGATGCCCCCACTGAGAATTTGGTTGTCGGGGATTGGGGGTGGGGTGCTCCCAATATTTTATTGAAACTATTATAAAATCCCACCCGGGCTCGATTTCGGTTGGAAGCTGAATTAGTGAAAGATAGATGTACAGCTCCGAGTCCCCAGTCAGCAATGCCGACGGTTAAATGGTCAAATATACAAAAAAGGGTGAAATTCAATGAATAACAATTTAATAACAATTCAATAGTCAAATGATTCAAATTTCCCAAGTACACTCCTTCCGCTCGACCCTTTAATAACCTATTGCATCATTTGATTCGTAGTGTGAGATAGATTTCCACATGTCCTCGTATTCTACTCATCTGTGTATTCTATCTCCCAATTCCTTCTCTTCTTCCTCCCCGACTTTCTCCAAATCTCTTCTCCTCCTCCTCCTCGACTTCTCTATACTCCTTCTCCACCTCCTCCACTTTCTCCTCCAGTCTACTTTTTCGCCTCCTCCCCCTTCTATCTACCTTCTTTCCGCCGACTAGACTTTTGTCGACTCCGACTGCTCTGCCAGTCTCACTTCCGTCTCCCCTCTTAGAGAC
>JAECUM010008903.1:0-97159 GCA_016617855.1 Megalonaias nervosa
ATCAATATTTTGATCACGTCCCATAAATGACATTAAACGATGATATGCACGTGCAACATGATTGAGATCAAAATTTAATAATATATCTTCAGATGGTTCTTGATGTCCATTTATTCTCAGCGAAACTTCAGTAAGACCAAGTTTATCAAATATCATTGTACTATGTGTTTGTGAGTTTACTCGTGCAGCATCTCGGAAAGCAACAAATATATATCGCGGTACAGAAACACCCTGTTGTGATGCTATCTGCCACGTGAATAAATCATTAATTGTACTTTGAACACTATCTGTGGTCATCGTCAACAATGATAATGTTGATTTACCGCCTTGATCCATAAAAGAAAGTAACCGTTGTTCTTCAGGTACTGTTGGAGTCATTGCTGGCATCCACAACGAAAGTTTTGTCAGTATTACTTTACCAGCATCACCAGCAGGTCGCCAGATTGCATCATAGTCGGTAGCTTTTCTTACAAGTACAACTGTATGCTTGGCTCCAAAAATGACCTTTGTGACATTTCTGCAAAATCCAAAAATATGTGATAGTGGAATTGCACATGAAAATCTTCTACTACCATCTTTCAGCATTGATCGACGTGCTGCGAATCCTAAGTTGAATTCTGGATTAGCACCATGAACCACCGGCCACACATCAACGTCAGCGGCGTCAGCGAAGTTTCTTGTTCGTCTTACATTATACGGTCTTTTGTCAGGATGATCAAAAGTATCCTTGGTAAACATCATTGACGGATCAGCTTATCTTGAATAATCATCGCTGTATCTTGCTAGACCCAATATCGTCGTGGGAACGTCGACGTCCTTCTGAATTGATTCAATATTTCTTCCGTCGATAATATACGTAGCACTGTCGAACAACGCCATAATGCCATTATTTACAAAACCAACCCTAATATCAGCTTCATATTCAGTATTATCTGTTTTTAAAATTTCACCTTTTACTTCAATAAATGCTTCAGCGGGTAAGAAATATCTACTTGTATCCTGAACTTGTAATTCGATTCTTCCACGCTGATTTGGTTGTCGTGCGTCATAAGAATAATACTGATAATCACGTATCGATTCATCTTTGAGAACTTGTGCGTCCATATCGAGTGAGGGATCAGGCACACGCTTGAACATTTTGTTATATTTGTTATCGTCTAACACGAAGACTGCTTCCTGCCATCAAACTAGCAGTTATATTTTTTTCTTCTTCTGATAGAGGTACATCAGCCAACTCTGCTAGTTTTTGATTCGCAGCTTGATTTATTATTTTACTAACATTTGCAGGCATAACTTCTGTGCTGGATAATTTTACTGGCTGAGGTTTTACTGGTTGAGGTTTTCGTCGTATTAGTCGTGCTAGTCTATCCTTGATTGCCGAGAATGTTTTACCGGCAACATCGCCAACAGCACCAATACCTTTATCACGAACAACATTAATAGCTTTCATTCCCATTTGCTTTGCAATCGGTATTGCTTTCGGAGCTATCCTTCTAAATAGACCCTGAACAATATCACCAGGTCCATCCCCGTAGTACGCTTTATATATGTAGGTAATTGTGAATTTATCACACTGAACATGATCGGTCCACGGTGAGCATTATGTATGATCATCTTATTTTCTTGTCACTGATTTAATTGTATACCCTTAATCACTGTGGTAATCATCGGTGATTTCATCGATGAACATTAATATCCATGATACCTCCTGTAAATAATCTCTGACAAATAGCAGCTGCTTCATTAATTATTTCTGGGAATTATTGCCAGCTCGTTTTCCGCCAGTCAGAATTTCTAATCGTTCAAAATCGGCAAGGACGTTATTGGGACATGGAGTAACAAAACCACTTCCTCAGGTACCCATACCAAAACCACTCCCAGTTGTTTCTTCTTCCTCAATACGAGGTGGGCCGAATGACGATTTTTCTGTCGATAATATATCTCCGAGTAATGGCGCTCTTTTAGCCTCTTCGACTTGTCCCTTAAAATTTGCAAATTCATCCTTATATTTATCATTGATTCTAGATATACCACGGGACTTTCGAAATATAAAAGAAACCCAATTTTTTTCTGAAACACTAGCGGTGACTGGATCTAATAATGTATCACGACATTGATATCCTGTTGCGACAACCGCTACAGCGTTTTCTCAAAGTGTCCTACGACCCTCTTCGGTTAATCGGGCTGGTGGTTTTGGTTTTGGTTTTGGTTTTGGCGCAACAAGATTCCATACATCACCGACCTCCTCACGAACTTTGTCAACACTCTCAAGTACTTGTTGTATTTCTTCTGCATTTGTGGCTGAGCCGCAGCCATTTCAGCCGGAAGTTCTCGTAGAATCTTATTTGTTTTCTTAGTTCTTTCTGCTATTTTTCCAGTTGCTTTAGCAGTTTGCTCCAACACGGGAAGAAGATCTTTGGTAGCCTTCGTAACCGGTTTAAATAATTGTTCTGCACCTTCTGCAAATTCTACCTGAGGCTCCTGACGAGCTTGTAATTTTTGTTTGACAGAATCACGGACTGGAAGATATTTTTCAATTGCCTCTAGTCGCTGTCGAGCTAGCTTAACTGTGTGAGATTCCATTATTGATAGAATAATAATTTAATTAAGCCACACCCAATACTCTTAATCACTGTGGTAATCATCGGCGATTTCATAAATGAAGGATCGATAAACATTAATATTCATGATACCGCCTGTAAATAATCTCTGACAAATATCAGCTGCTTCATTAATGATTTCTGGGGAATTATTACCAGCTCGTATTCAGCCAGTCAGAATTTCTAATCGTTTAACATCGGCATGGGTGTTATTGGGGCATGAGTTAATAAGGCCACTTCCCCTGGTACCTGTACCAATACCACTTCCAGTGGCGCCGGATTCAGAATTTGAATCCTGCCATTCTCTTTCCTTACCTGTTGTTTTGAGTGGTCGTCGTTGTTGTTGTTGTCGTTGTTGTAACTGTTTAAGATAATTGTTTATTCCATTATCAAATGCAATATATCTTGGATCATTATTTCGGGCCTGATCAACTCCGTGGTGTATGCGAAATATCCATTTGTACCAGGTTTCACGACTTACATTATCATCGGCGTACTCGAGTTTTAGAAATTTTTCTCTCTGATCAAAGCTGTGCACGGCAAGCGCAGGTAATCTTACCGTTTCAATATTTTTTTATGAAGGAAATAAATATCTCTTTCGGTAAATTTATCATTCACTTCATTTCTGGCCCTTACTTGTTTTGGTTTTAGTTCTGGTTCTGGTGTATGATCCTTTTGGTCAATACCTTCAAGCATTTCTCGCATTTGCTGAGCAGCAGCTATTTCACCTGGACGTTCTCTTAGAATCTTTTTTGTTGTTTTAGTTCTCTCTGCTATTTGTCAAGTTGCTTTAGCGGTTTGCTCTAAGGTGGGAAGAAGACCTTTGGTAGCCTCTGTAACCGGTTTAAATAACTGTTCTGTTTCTTCGGCAAATTCTTCCTGTGTTTGTTGACGTTCTTGTACTTTTTGCTTGACAATATCACGAACAGGGATATATTTTTTAATTGAGTCTGGTCGCTGTCGAGCTGATCTACCTGTATGAGATTCCATTATTGGTAAAATAATGATTTAATTAAGTCAAACCCACACAGAAGCAGGGAGGGTGACGACAACGAATGAGTGAGCGCGCAAGTATACAAAACACGCCATTAAAAAACAAAAACAAAAAAGTCAAAAACGAAGTAACCGAAATAAGCTAACCTGATCGGAAAAGTTTCGGGTTGGTTAGAGATTAGGTTTCGTCGTTATTAACGTTTGTATTTTTGTCTCCGTATGAAACTTTAGTTTTCAGCTAAATCTCTAATTGGAAACTTTGTAGGATCCACCCTCCCTGCTGTTCTTATTCAGGAAGTCTGATCCGACGTCAGATTTATGCGAGGGTGCCTTGTCATGGAGTCGAGGTAATCCTCGTGTACAGGTACGCGAACGAATTGTTTAGGTACTGTTCCGGTACTTTAAAAGAGAATATGGAGACACAAAATGTCTTGTGACAAGCAGAGGCAGGCACAGGTACATGGACCACCAGGCCTTTTAATGGCAAAATAAATCTCTTGTCATACATCGAGCGATTTACGGTCTCTGATCTTTTTTTTTTTTTTTTTCGATCCAAACTTTTTTTTTATCTTCATCACCAGGGATAATCTCATTCAAACGTTTCTAGATACTCTTTTCATATTTAACGAGTACCTTCTTGGCAGTTTCAACCTGAGTCTATTTTGATCTTTTAACAGAAGCTGGGCTCATCTTGCACGAAGGCTTCTGAGTTTCCAATGATTCGACAATATGTTAAAAACAGCTGACGAATTAATGCCCGTGATAACAGAAATATCGTACACTGTATATCGAGGATCGTCTTCAATTGCCAACGTCAAAGCAGCTACTTCACTTACCAATCACATACAACGGTTTTCCAGAACGTGCGTAATCTTCCATGAAATCGCACCAGATTTACAACGATGAAACCACCCCCAAATTGTAATATATGGCAGAGAATTACATACGTAAACCCTAAGAGTGCCTGAATTTGACAGTATGCTCATTACTCACTAGCAAAATTATTCTCTTTCTCCGCTATATTTACATCACTGTCGTTTATCTATGTTTCTCCACATGCATATTTATGTATGCATTACCGGATTAAGTTGGTGTGGGTCCCTGGAGTAATTTCCAAAAGACCCCCGGCCCCTCACAATGTAAGACAGTTACCATTTCACTGCGTTGCGTGTGCTCTCTGGGGAGGGAGGGGGCGTGGACACTTAGCAACTGTTCTATATGTCCCAATTTAATCCTGCCTTGTCTGCGTGCTGCTTGTGCATAATTTTATTTTTTTAAAAACAAAACAAAAAACGTTATTTTCTCTATCGATCGGCATTAAATTTATTTACAAATTCAATGAAACAAAAATTTACAACAAAATATTCAAAACTTTTCAAAAACCCCTTGTATACGCAATAACTGAATAGAATGGTATTCAACATCGTAGAATCGATAATTTTATTATTGGAGATTATCACTGTTATACACCAATCTGAAATCGATATTCTTTAATTTAATGAGATGATTTATTCGGCATCTATCCTTGGAACGCCTGTAATGTCTATCCCAAATATAGATATACAATATCGCAACCTTCTCTTTATCTTATTAAAAATCATTATAGCAATTTTAACACAGCATTATTGGTAAAGTCGTAGTAAACAATGTTTGTTTTTGCCTACCGAAGAGACGCATTATTTTCAAATAGTATATGAACTACAATTTATTTACCCGTATGGTTTCTCAAGTGGTGGTGGGAAACATCTGCTCTCACATGCGTGCTTGGTAGGGAAGTTGTTTCTACTTCCGTAACACCCTCCATATTTGAAACATTTGCATTCAAACGTCTTGTGATCGAAATAGTAGCGTTGCGTATAGCGTCGGCAAAATCCATAACTCTTTGGCTTTAGACAACGTTTCAATACTAAAAATAATAATAATAATAATAATAACAACAACAACAACAACAACAACCACCTGCTCAACACATTCTGCACAATAAAACAATAACATTTCAGACAATTCTGCTTAATACAAAATATACTCTTTGCACCATTTATATAGTATGTATTCGCTAGATGAAAGTTGTGGCGTTAACAAGAGCAGCTCATTATTTCATATGATTGCGTCAAAACTCATTCGTGAAACAATTCATGTAGTTCTTATCTATCACACTGATGTTTTGTTTTGTTTTTTTTATACTTCATTTATTGATTTGATCGGGGTTTTGGGGTGGTTTTTGTTGTTGTCAGGGGTGGGTAATGGTGTCTTTCTTTAATCTGCGTTTACATCTGGTAACGCATGTGTTAAAGATATTTATTCTGCACGGGCTATTATCTCCACATTCTTTTCCAACTCTACTTTAATTTTTTGGGGAGCAAACAAAGTATGTTCCTTTTCAAGATTATAGCTCTTTCTTTAAGTTCTTGCAGTGTTTTATCTAAGTATTTATGAATTATTCAAAAATAGTTCATTTATAAAGCAAGCAATAGACAACTATCTACTGAACTTGGTTATTACACGTCAACGAGGGGAGGAATAGCTGAATGAGAATTCCCTTCACTAAATTGGAAACATGAATTCATTGGTAATTTAAAAAGTGGAGATTTTCTTAGTCTGAAGAAGTCAGGTTTCTCTAAAAATTTAAAACCTACCAAAAACCAATTGCTCTAGTGCTTTATTATACGAAGTTCTTCAATACTCACCGCATACTTTTCTTCCTTCCTTTGGATGATATACACATTTCTTATTCTTCTCGCATTTGAACTAAAAATATAGGCGCAATATCACACTAAAAACAAAATATAGATCAAGAGTATATGATACGTGAATTAAATGACTTTGTATTTTAATGTTGTTGTTTTATCAATCACGCAAAGGCATTTTCTCATAGTTATCAGAATTCAAAATATTATAGCTTTCATGAAAGAAAATTATCATCGCTTTAGCCAACTTCTCCTGATATTTCGTAAAGTACACGCTCTTTGTTTTAATACTGATGTCATTTATGAGTCATATTTTGTGTTAGTACAAAAAGGGCACTTCTCAAAACTGAAATAGTTTTACTCGTTCCTGTCCACAAATTCTGATTTCGATAGTGTGGTTATGATGGATTATTTTTCTTCTATTTCTTAGTTTGGAATATTGTTGGAAAAATAAAAGATGGTGATACAGATATAGGTTAGAAATACATAGCATTTGCAAAAATGTGTGCGTCATTAGAAAATGAATTTAGATTTACTGTTATTAACAAGGATTGCAGGCTGGCAAAAGATGTCCTGTCAACACAAAACTGCATGAAACTGTGGATGTTCATGACGACATAAGTATTGATATGTCATATATAGTGTCACGGATTTCACTCATATAAGATTAAAGACTTGATAATTGCCATAAACTAGTGATTAACGGATGGATTATATGAAGTGGATAAAATAATTAGTATTTTCACGAGTGGCGAAACAGTAGCTGCTACTAGATTACGAATGCGTTTGGAAATAGCTCATAATATTATCGACTCGGCTCTGAAAAATATTTCATATTTCACTCCAGTGAATTGTCGAAATGTATTTCTCTTGGAAACTCCAGTAATTCGAAACCTAGCAGACATGAATAGAATCTCTCTTGGGTTTCGCACCGACACCAATTATTCCAAGTCGAGAGCTCTGCCGAATAAACCTACAAATAATGTGATTTCCTTGTGTCTGCGGCAACCATTTACACTTATATTTTTTCTGACCCATTTAGTTTTCAATGAGGACAGCCCCCAACCCCCTCCCCACCAAACAAACAAACAAAAATTCAAGAAAACAAATAAACAATATATATTTTGTTCTATCATATAACTGACTTACTTTACTTGTTAAAACTCATTAATGTACACCAAGACCTAATAAAACCGTCACATGACAACTTGAGACAACCGATCCGAGAAATATAAATTAGGCAATCAAAGCAACTGTCGCAAATTCGCGAAATTACTCTGTCACATGGAGGAATAATAGAATCGATCATATGTGTTGATGTGGGGTAGGAAAATTTAATCAGAGGGTCCGAATTTCCGGTCCTAGCTACTGTCCGCAAATTCTAATCCAGAAGATAAACTGCCCTATCTCACAACAACGCATATTATTTGTTCAGATTATAGTTCTCTCCGGGACCTTTTGTGGCTTGTATTCCTATCTACATCTGATTAAGTAAAGGCATAATATTGCTAAAGTTTGCACGAAAATAATTCATTTCTGTTAAATATTGTGAACTTTTGTTTAATTCATTGAATCCTCAGGCACTTTAATTTTTAGGTGAATGAACCAGTTAGTGCTTGTATGTATGATCTGTTTCATATTGTTCGATCGGTTTGGTTTTGTGGGTTTTCAGCACTTAATATACTAGACCGCCAGGGTATTTGTTAGAGGAAGATATAAAAGACCGCCAGTATATTTGTTGGAGGAAGAACCTGGAAAACCTCGGGATGAACCACCGACCAAAGGGAAGCTAGTGGCAAGCTTTCTCATATTCTAATTTTGGTCAAGCCGGGACTAGATCCTACGTGGACAGATGTTAGGTGTCAGTGACCTGTATAGGCATGCACCTTTAGACCAGTCGGCTACAAAGGGTCCCTAAGCAAACGTATACTAAGTGTTTCTTCAAGATATAGAACGTAGCCATGCCTTTTTTTAACAACTATATAAGAAATATTTTATGTTCGTAATCTTTAGTATAGATGTAGCCGTGAGAGAGTTTAGGGATATTTTTAATGACTTTAGATAATCCTATCTTGGGTAGTTCTGAAGAGAAAAAGTCATTAGCGTTTTTAATTTTGTTAATGTTTGCTGATTATAGGACACAGTATGGTTTAATAGTGAATGTAGGTTATATAGCAAACTATCGGAAAACCTTGAGTGAATATGTTACTAATGTTTGAAAACAAGAAAAGTTATAGCATTCCAAAACTTAACCAAATTATCAGATGAACCTGAACAGTTCTAATTCCAGAAAATTTTAGAATTTATTTAGGAAAAGCAAATGTGTGGTTTTTGCTGAAAGTGTTTGCCTGAACATTTTTCCCGATTTTGTAATGCTTTATACAACCCAAACGCAAGCTTTTCAAGTCATGTAGCGAAAGTTTTATATGCGATATATTTAAAAGTGATTTATTGAATCAAGTAACAATCGTTGAAAAACTACATAAACAAATAACAGAGGATGAAATTACAGAAAGAATAAGATATCTCAAAACTTGGAAACAACATGATTGTGTTTGAAATGAAATGATTTCAGAAGCGGATCGGATACACTCACAGCCTAGATATGTAATGGAATGGAGACACTCACAGCCTAGACATGTAATGGAATGGAGACACTCACAGTCTAGACATGTAATGGAATGGAGACACTCACAGCCTAGATATGCAATGGAATGGAGACACTCACAGCCTAGACATGTAATGGAATGGAGACACTCACAGCCTAGACATGTAATGGAATGGAGACACTCACAGCCTAGATATATAATGGAATGGAGACAGATCAGACACATAAAATGGAATCTAAACACTCAGACGCTACACATGTAACGGGATGAAGACAGATGTAAAATACTGAATGCAATATTCCAAAGAGATAATTTTCCTACGCTATGAAGGAGGGGATAAAGGTACCTAGACTTATGTCTGTTCATGCTTGCAATATTTTGGTAAGTTGCGTTTCAAATTTATGGACCTGTATTTTGAAGGTAAAACTTTTCAACTGAGCCAAGGAAAATGACAAACTACAATGTACAATTTAGATTGAAGAAAGGAGTGGAAACAAGTGACGCTATTTTCTTTTACATTTTTTAAATAAATATTCAAGTTACAGTAAGAGGGTTTCCGAAGCTTTTGGTGACTTTAAGACGTATTGGATAGAGCTTCCTGAATTCGTTTATGAAGCTGTAATGTAGAGAAGATGTAAATGGCAAAATGTTAAATATTCTTTGTTCTATATACTGTAAAAAGCAAAAGGGGCCTCTTTACAGAGCGAATTCAATCCTAGCGTGAATCCCACTTGAAGTCACTTGTTTTGCCCTTATTTCCAAGGACTTCTGATAACAATCGTTGTCTACTGAAAATTTCAAAGCGGCCATACTATAAATAATTTTCCTGTAATCAGTGCATGACCACAAATATCACAACTGCACATTTACATCACAGCTTCACAATTGAATGCAAACATCACAACTGCGTGGTTACGCCGTAGTACATTTACGTAACGTAGTGCCAGTTTCACGCCGTGAAAATATACAACTCAAAACACCAAATACAGGGAACTACTTTCCCTACGCTACCCTAAGTCAGTCAAATAATGATTTTAAGCCTCATTTCGCTTGTAACTCTACACCATATTCATCATCATAGCAACAATAAAAGGCGTCGCCAGATGACGGAACAGTCCCGTTTCAATTATTCCATTGTACAATTTGTCAATCCCCATCACAAATACTGCACATGGAGTGGATCTGGCCTGAACTCAATACGAAATAAAACCATGCCATCATGAAATCTCATCAACACTGCACTCTGTGACGTTTACCCCTAGTAATCGGCTAATAATTCGGTCTGAAGACTATTTCCCCAACACCAACTTCCCAAAATTAAACAAGTAATCACGAAAATCTAAGAAATCCTTGAAATGGAGGGCTATATACAAATGACGCATACTCAAGGTTTTTACAGCACAATATTTAACATTTTGCCATTTACATCTTCTCTACATTACAGCTTCATAAACGAATAAATCATGTGTTTTGCTCACCGGGTCTCGTAGTGCCTTTTAGTGTGGAATGTTTCGGTCCAAAGTGAATATGTATGATCAATACTACTTTTTTCATTATTATTGTTGTTTTGGTCGATTTAAGTTTGAAGATCTCCATGCACGTTCATAGAAATGATTACCTTACCCAGCAAGCTTCTTCACTTTCAACACATTGAAGGCAGAAGTTTACACTAAGCAGTAAGACCTGAAATAAATAAAGAAATATTTGTTAAGTCAGTAAGGTAATAAACGGAGTAAATCATTACGAAGATAGAAGAAGAAGAAAACTGCAAAAAGAAGAATTATTTCACCTGAACAAATTCGTTGCTCTAAGTGGTCGCCGACCTTCACTCACGAGCAAGTACGAATGAATTCAGTACGAATTACCTCCATCTCGAAGGCGGTCACCAGAGAGAGAGAGAGAGAGAGAGAGAGAGAGAGAGAGAGACTTACACTCCCATTCGCTGTCGAGCCAGAGTCACGACGTGCCGAAATCAGAGTAAACAGAAACCTTCAAACAATTTTCTGAGTAGTACACGAACATTTTTATTGAAAATAAAGATGTGTAATTTGTTTAGATGCCATTCTTGATTATGTATGAGATTTCGATTAAGCTTCAAGGAACACTCTTGGCAGTATTACTCCCTTATCATCAAGGATCACCACCCTTACACCCAAGTACAGGTGTTTATATAACAAGAAATATTAGTTCAGTACCCCCTTTTAGAGAATAAGAAGTAGATTAATACTCTTTTCACTTTGAGAAAATTGCTAAAACTTGGAATGGCCAAAAGAACATTGGATTTTGCTGTTACAGAGTGTACTTACAGTAAAGTTCGTTAAGTCTACACTTCACTCTAGGTACGACAGACTATTGATTATGGTGTGGTTACGGAACATCTTAAAAGGTTATAAGTTGGTACCTCAAGCATATCGTCAAAGGTTTCGGAATTGTAGAAAAATGGATAAAACCTTGTCGAATTTGCAAGGGAAAAAAGAACGACTATTTGATAGATGATGCTCAGCCAAGAAGGTTACTTACGATTACGATAACCTCAGACAGTTCACATTAATTGAAACGTTCACGAATTTCATCCATAGTGATGTTCAGACCTGTCTTGATCAGCAAGTGGCAGAAACTTTGGAAAATGCTGCTCGCACAGATGATGATTATTCCTTGACTCACAATGTTTCATTGGTTAGTAAGTCTTTCTCTCAGCAATTTCTTATTTAAAATCATCTCAGTCTCATATCAGTACCTCCACGTCTCAGCCTGGCACAACTTTTAAAAATGAAACATCTGAGATGACTGATTTAAAATACTTATCTCTTCCTACATGCACTAATTGTAAAAGGAAATGGCACATCATTTCAGATTGCCACAGGTTGTAAAATAAGCAACAGAACAAAGACAGAGCTATTACAAATGCTCTTACCTCGAAGAGGTCAGGGTCGTAGCCTTGTATTGGAAGCATTATATTTGATTGTATTTTAGAGAAGTATGAATCATTCATGTCGTAAGATTCTTTAGAACTCTACAGTGATTCTGCCAAGCATATCCGTATTTAAAATATTAAGGACACATAAGCTTCTTGTGCCCTTTTGTTATAAGGTACTTTGCCTTTGTCTGAGAAGTCTTCTTCTAGCGAAAGTGTTTTTCTCCAGGGAGTTTTGTGCGTCTTTGTTAATGTTCCTCTCGGTTGTGTCAGACTTAGGTTTTGGACCCGGGACGGCCGGAAACGCGACATCTTTATCTATAGAAGGTATTATTTTATTACTAGTTAATGACCTACCTCGTGCCTAATTCGCTATCAATGACAAGCCTTTTTTAAAATCAAAAACATAATCCAATTAAGAGGAATCCCTGAATTGTATCGTGCTTGTGCGGTCACCGATGCTATGGCAAAGAGAGCTCCTGGGAATGATGTTGATCGGGTATTTATTCATTTAGCTGACTCATTTATTGGTCAGTGTTTTGATGAACAATGAAATAAATATTCATCAAAGTGGTCATTTTGTTATTCATTCTCTCTGTTTGATCAGGGTGACAAAAGACAATCATTTGTTGTTGAACAGGAACAAGACCGCGAGATCTCATATTTGTTTCAGACAGCTATTAGTGAGACTGTAACCACAATCCAGTTTGTTACTTTGTGAAAATTGGGATACTTATGAGTAAATGGAGACCATGCGGGATACACACTGGTGACGAGTGGTCAGTGAGCTATCACGTTATCTTTCCGAGGTCATATCGGCAGGAAGTGTTTAGTCTAGCATACTAATCTCCTTTGGCCGGTCATTTAGGAGTCACTAAGACGTATTGCAAGAACGTGCATCATTTTTATCGGCCGAAAAGTTAAAGTTATGTTTCTAAATACTGTAGATCACGTCACACTTTTTAAACGGTAGAAAAACCCAACCAGAAGATACATAAGGCTTATTGTTATGTATATTTAATTGAATTGTTTATCTGTTAGTTTTAAAAAATTTTTATTTCATTACATGTTTTATGTAATGTAACATTATATGCTGGACTTCACTTTGTCCAAAACTGAGTTCATTTCTGCTTGACTTGATTGACTTTTTTATTTCATTTATGTTAAAAAAGCTAATAATAGCTTCATTATTCTCTATGTGTATGAGCTTATTAACAGAATTATTATTCACGTAAACAAGAAGGAGTAATTATGTTGATTTGGGTCAGGGTTTTGGAGATTCCTAAGTGAATTTTATAGACTATTGTGTTGTAAATAAACAAGGCTCATTAGATCATTCTAGAAGGCTATTTTCCATTAGGTAATGGTTGTTTTTAGAAAATGCTAATTGTGACCTGAGGTCAAGCAGAGAACTATATTTTCTTATGACTGTGAGGATTTACCAGTCATGCTTTAACATCTAGCACGTTAAGCTGTATTATGTTTTGATCAGTTTGGGCTGAATTTTATTTTCTTCAAATTATTGAATTCAAGTGATTATTTTCTCTGGAAATACAAAAGTGCTCTGACAAAATTCTTGGATAAAGATATTCATTGGAATTTATACTGAATTCAAACCTGGAATAATATTTCTGTGATTCAACAAGAGACTGTTGACACATCAGTACTTCGTAGACTATAACAGACACGTCATCGCCTTCAATTTTTGATCTCTTCGGGACTTGAATTGAAATTTATTACTAGGACTTGGGTCTTTAATTGTTGGATTATTTTTGGCTCTAATTCGCAATACCGTAAGTTCTCTTTGCTCATTTTTCACATTGTATTCTAGGGAAATAAATTGTTTGTTAAATTTTACAAAGCTTGTTGTCTTCACTCTTTTCTGTTACTTATTTTAAGAACACGGACTCGTAACATTATCTGCAGCCTATCTCTGCAGTTGACGAAACATGATGTAGAACAGGGACGGGCAACATACGGCCCGCGGGCCTGACCCGGCCCGCGACGGGATTTTGACTGGCCCGCGGTCACATCCGGCCGCAATCTCCTACTACTTTCTTACTGCGTCGATTAAGGTATTGATTTAGTAATCCGGCCCACCAAGAACTTCATTTTCCCATATCCGGCCCGCCGACTAGAGAAGTTGCCCACCACTGACGTAGAATAACAGTAGACTGTATCGGTCTCTTACCTAAGATCAAGTCAGACAACCAACACTTGTTTATTATTATGTGTTGCGTCAACAAGATGTCCAAAGGCAATTCCTTTAAGAAATATTAAAACTAAAACCACTTTAAAAGCTTTGGTAAAGATTTTTTTACACTTGTTGGCCTTCCCAGATCTGTTCACTCTGATCAAGGGTCAAATTTTATGTTTGGAATTTTCCAACAAGTTATGCATGATTTAAGCATTCAACAGTTTTAATAATCTGCCTATCGAAATGAATGTCAAAAGGGTTTGGAAACACTTTATCAAAGTTTGAAGAACGTAATTCGGTCATATTATTTTAATGCAGGGTATGATTGGGATGAGACTTTTAATTGCTGTTGTTTGCTGTTAGTGAATCAGTTCAAGAATCACTGGGTTTAGTCCTGAACTGGTTTCTGGACATACTGTTCATATACCATTGAAGTTATTCAAAGAGAAACTTCTTTTACATGAAGACTTCAAGATAGCTCTTCTTGTGTTTATCTCTGATTTCAAATATTAGTTGTCAGAGGCTCGTGAAGTGCCAAAAACGAATCTTCACTCTACTAAATCTAAAATGAAATTAGAATATGACAGAAACACGTAGGAAAGGAGTTTTCAGCATGGTGATAAAGTTCTTTCTCTCTTGCCCATACCTCAAACTCCTTTTCGGGGTAATTTGTATTCTCTTTATACAATAGAAAAGAAAGTAAATTACTTAAATTATATCCCCATCACTTCTGAAATGCGGAAAAACAAACAACTTAGTCATATAAATTTGTTAAAGGGTATTTTGATATAAATAACAGTAAAAATCTGATTGTAGTTATTGGTTTAACCAATCCTCTTAATTCGGAAATATTAAAACCATTTGGACCAGAAGTTTTCGCATCTACAGGAAAATCGCTGGTACCTGAATATGTTGTTTCCTGATGTTACAACGCTAACAAATAAAATATATCATGTTAAGACTGGTCATTCTACATCTGTGAAACAGTATCCTTATACATTGAATCTTCCCAAGCAGAAAAAAAGAAATTCAGTTTTTACTGGAGAATGAGTCTACAGAGCCCAGTAAAACTAATTGGAGTTCACCGTGTATTTTTGTGCCAAAACTAGATAATCCTTCCGCACATGTACAATAGATAAGTGAGCAATGTGAAAATAAAATAAAAAAAACGGATTCATCTCCAATGTGAAGATTAGATTATTACATTGAAAAAGTGGTATGTACTGTAAGGCATCATTTTGGCCCAAAAATTTAAAATTTTTTAAAAACGTTGTTAATCGGATAATACTATGGCAAAAGTCGTATCAACAATCCAAAAGCTTAAAATTGCAATTGGCTGTTAAACCTTATTGGATAGGACATCATAGGCACGTGCTCTTGACGTCACACTTTACAATAAAATACCCGTTTTGTGCTAAAGTTTGAGGTATATTTTTAAACAAATTAAGGTGTTCCACATGCTGCAACCAAATTTATATTTTTAACAAATTTAAAGGTATGTGTGAACAACCTTTCACTAGAATATCGCTTTGGTTGCTGCATCTGGACCATATGAAAAACGATCAAATTTTAGTGCATTAGCGTTCATTGGTACCATGGATCACTACCATGATCAAGTATTAACTACATCTAAACTGACGTTTCTGCTACAATGAACGCATCCAATAATTTTGGCATATAGCAAAATAATTAGATGTTCACTGTAACATCATTAAAATACATATGGTATAGTGAAACCATGAAATAAACATTTAATTTTGTTCGTATGTTCGTCAAATACCGCAAATTTCGCCATATTTATTGCATCTTCAAAAGATCTCACAAAAAACTACCAGCGCAATTGAGAGAATGGGTTAGGGGGTTTTTTTGTTGACAGAAAACACTTTTTTAAATTAAAAAAATCTAACACATATGCAAATTTCAAACGTATTCTCATTTCCCTCCTGGAAAAGAAAAGAAAGATAAACCTTGTTATTTGCTAACTCTTTATGTCCCTCGCCATATGGGCAACACTATTTCAGTACAATGTATCGCAAAATGCCTTTATTTTCCTCGCCTGTCAGTTGTATTATTTTTTCTGATCGTGTTTTGGTGTCATTTTGGTTTTCTAGTTTAAATATAGAAGAGGCGCATGAAGGAAGTCAACCCACCACCACCACAACAAAAACAATATGCAGCTTACGTATTACTTTATTGATGGGGTCTAAAGGTAATACAATATATCTTTCTAATTTGTTGAATACCTTCAGTACATAAATTCACAGTATCCTCTGCTGAAGACTAGATTTCGGTCTCCAGCTGGCAATAAAACAGAATAAAAATAAAACAATGCAGTAAAGTTATCGAAGTTTTTATTGAAGAAAGAGCTTATATTGCAGAGCTATGAATTTATAATTTTTGTGTTACAATTTATGGCAAGCGAGTAGTGTAGAGGTCACTAAATATTGAGTCAGCAGTTCGACCCTGCATAAGGGCGTTAATTCCTTTTTCGTTTTATACTTCTATATATAAATACGTTTTCTTTGGGTTCTTATAAACGAATAGTTCGATTTCTGGCTTCACTACTGGTGGAAAAGTCTCGTTGGGTAAACAACCCCTTTTA
This sequence comes from Megalonaias nervosa, assembly GCA_016617855.1. Lineage (NCBI taxonomy): Eukaryota > Metazoa > Mollusca > Bivalvia > Unionida > Unionidae > Megalonaias > Megalonaias nervosa. Next base: position 16,603 of record JAECUM010008903.1, read on the forward strand.
AAAAGTTTCGCTGTTCCTAGACTCTTTGTGTGTGTGTGTGTGTGTGTGTGTGTGTGTGTGTGTGCCTGCGTGCGTGCGTCGGCGCACTTAGCCGGATAGACAACGCGCGAATGTATGTAAATTCAACTTATGCGTGAACATTTTGGACATTTTTCACACCAGAAATTTTGCCGATTTCCTGTTTAATTGTTCAAACATTAATATAAGGTATATAAATGTTCTTTTCAAAGTTTAGTTCTATCTTTGTATGTTTGCAAGACGAAACAGTCTATCATGTCAGCTTGAAACTCGATGCCATATGACCTAGTTTATTTGAAGCATAAGGGTTCGGGAATACAGACTTCATAAAGATAAAATGATATGGTGTATATCTGTATGATTATAATGCACCATCCTTAATTTCGAAATCCGTTTAATGTAAAATTTCAATACTCCATGGACATAAATGAAATAATATGGCACAATTTTATACAAAAACGAAATCTACTGTCGTTTCCTGATTATATTAACGACTGAATATGATGGATCTTAAGGGATAAATTCAATGTATATTAAAAAAAAAACAAAAAAAAACATCACATAATGTTGAGTTCTAATTGGGTATGGCCCAATAACGATGTCGCTGACAACATCATGGGTAGAGGAAGCTTTGCGCACTGGAACAAATACGTTGGTATTAATCTGTCTTACTGTAATTCTTTTTTAATACTATCCATTCCAGAAACCCATTTGATATAAACATTTAAAAAAAACAGTACCAGTTCACTATCGTATTGACAATAAATGTATCAAAACTGTTATCCTCAGGTGGCGAATTAATAACTGTGCTATATATGCTGAACAAGTTCCTCACACGCTGTATAGTTTACGGCTATTGCTCTCTCTCTCTCTCTCTCTCTCTCTCTCTCTCTCTCAATGTTACGATCAATCATTATCATACGGAATAGTTTTGTCCGAATTATTAATAATATAAACTAATCCTTTCACCCAAACGATGGATAAAGGAAACAGCTTTCCTCGCTGACGTTTTGAACATTTTTATTTCGTATCTATATACACAGTATCAACATTCAGCCACTTTAATGTACATAGTATATTCACTCAATCTTCTGTGAAAAAAAAAAATGATCGATAAATACAAAAATTGCATTTTCTGTGGCGATTCTGGCAAGAATAGGACAGAAGCTCAGCGATAAACATATTCATTCTCAAAGCATTTTAAATGAAAACGAAAATAGGTGTCAGAGGTAATCAGCCCAACCTATTAGAAATATATACATAATTTATACATTGTTTCAAAACAATAATCAAATTTTATAAGTCTTATCATTGGCTATTGGCTATTCATACTGCATTCAAATGCATAATTTAGGATAATTATTTTCGGCAATATGCGTAATAGGAGTTTTTTTAGGCTGCACATTTATAATCGACGAACGGAGAAGAAAACTATGGGCAATTTAATTGTTAATTTCCTTTCTTAAAATCAGTCCTGGATAAAAATCATATACATAGTTAAGTAAGAGAGAGGGTCATATTTTTTCTATAAAAGTTTATCAGAATCTGAGTATCAGCCCAAAATGACTTACAGTACCTACCCCTTTGGAAATGCAAAATATGCCACCAACTTAGAACTTTTAAAAGGATTCAGGCAAATTCCACTGACGGAAAAGGCAAAAGAAATTTCGGCATTTGCAACTAAAGATGGGCTTTTTCATTGGAAAGTGATGCAGTTTGCAATGAAAACGTCTCTGTCAACATTCCAGCGTGTAATGAATACAATAACGTAGGGTCCAGATAATTGTAAAGCGTGCATCGACGACGTCATCGTCTACAAAGCTACCTGTAAATATCACTTGAAAAAAATTCGGAAATTCTTTGATCGGCTCAATAATGCATATCTGATGGGTAATGTAGATTAGAGTGAGTTTTGCCATGCTTGTGTCGCATTTTAAAGACATATTGTATGACAAGATCAAGCTAGACCAGTACAAGATAAGGTCAAGGCTATTTTGGAATTCCCAAAGCCTATTAGTAAAAACATCTGATGCGATTTTTGGGTATGCCTCGATATTATCGGAATTTTTTGGGGTAAGAAATGTATGTCTCATATGTCTGACAAATGTCAGGAATCTTTTGACAAAAGGTGCTTTCTATTCCGCTCCATAGGTTCTAATTTCAGTAATGAGTTTTCAAAACTCAACTCTGTAAAAGGACTGAAATTTCATCAATAAAACAATGTCTCTGTTTTCTTTTTCAGTTACAACTAGGATAAGTCCTCAAAAGATTCTGTTTACTAAATGTACTTTCATTTTATCAACCAATCGTGGCTAGCTGAACCCATATACACTGTATTTTATCTTCACCTATTTCTAGACCGGTTCCCATTCTTCCCTATCATTAGAACCGTGAGTCTTTAAGCTTGACCTCGCAAAACTATCAGTGTCCCTATTCATATTGAAACAAATACAATATACACTATTAATGCCCTGCATGCGCTTTTAGTATGATGAGAAAACTTAATTTTTGTATTCATGTGATTTATTTCAATTAATTTCAGCTATCTACTAAAAGGTAAATGTTAATGCTCAGATCAAACAATATGGCCCCATTCGTTTGTTTTTCATTTTGATTAGTTAATTCGCACGACATAAGGTTTAGTACTGAAAAGTATCCATCAAACTATGAATTCAGATATATAGACAGTTGATTGGAGCAGCAGGGAGGGTGAACAGACCATTTTGTTTAGAGACCTTATTTATGAAAAATAAACCTTCCTACGAAAATGAAATCTCAGTGTCAAATAACGTTTTAAACCAAAACCTGTCAGGCCATGAGATTTCTCTAATTGGGTTAGCTCATTTTGTTACATTATCGTTTTTATTTGTTTCGTTTACGTGCTGGTCACTCAACGCTGGCCGTTCACCCTCTCTGCTGCTATAATTAAATCATTATTGTTATATCAATAATGATAGGAGAATCTCACACAACTAGATTAGCTCGAGAGCGACTAGATGCAATTAAAAAATATTTACCCGTTCGTAATTCTGTCAAGCAGCAACTACAAGAACGTCAGGAGTCTCAAGTTGAATTTGCAGAGGATACAGAACAATTATTTAAACCGATTGTCGAACCAACAAAGAAAATTGTTACAGCAACTGAGGCAACACAGAAAGCTCTTGAAGCATTACCTGTTGATATTGCTGGCCGTATTCAAGCAGCTCAACCTGGGGTTCAACCACCACCACAACCACCACCACCACCAAGAACCAGAACTAAGATAATAGATAAATTTACGCCTGAAGGTATTGCTGCTATCAAGGACGAAGACCAATTACTTAATATTGCCGCGCATGGATATTATGAAAGAGAAAAATATGTAAAACCAGAACATGTTAAATCTCTAAGCTCTGCCAATTGGATTAGGGATGTATATCGCGTTGCTACTGATATTCCAGAAATCAGATCTAATGAAGATATTGATAATTTTAACAGATTTGATGAGGCTGTATATAAGTATATCGAAAAAGCTAAACAAGGTAAACGACTATTACCATCACCACCACAACAATGATCACAACGAGTACTACCATCACCACAACGATCACAACGAGTACAACAAGAGCTACAACAACAAGAACACCAACAATTTCAAGAAATGATAAAACTATTGCAACCACCACTACAACCAGTCAAAATGACAGAAGAAGAATATCAAGATCCTGGCGCAACTGGAAGTGGTCTTAGAACGCAGCGCGTTCTAACTCGAGGAAGTGGTCTTATTACTTGTCCTAATAACGTCCTTGCTGATGTTGATCGACTAGAAATTCTCATTGGAGGAAAACGAGCTGGTAATAATTCCCCAGAAATCATTAATGAAGCAGCTGATATTTGTCAACGATTATTTACAGGTGGTGTTATGGATATTAATCTGTATCGGTCCCTTATTAATGAAATCGCCGATGATTATCATAGTGACTAAGTCACTGGATTGAGTATGTAATTAGATGCAATTGGTGATAAAATCACTTAATAATAAGATGATCATACATAATACTCATAGACCAACCATGGTCAGGGTAATAAATTCACGATTACCAGTATACAAAACGACCTACGGAGATGGACTAGGTGATGTTGTTCAAGGTCTATTTAGAAGGATAGCCCCAAAAGCAATACCGCTTACAAAGCAACTAGGAATGAAAGCTATTGACGTTGTTCGTGAAAAAGATATTGGCGCTGTTGGTGATGTTGCTAGCAAAGCATTCTCAGCAATCAAGGATAGACTAGCACGATTAATACGATGAAAACCTCAACCAGTAAAATTACCTAGTACTGAAACAATGCCTGCAAATATTAGTAAAATAATAAATCAAGCTGCTAATCAAAAACTAGCAGAGTTGGCTAGTGTACCAATGTCAGAAAAAGAAAAAAATATAACCGCTAGTCTGATAGCAGGAAGCGGTCTTCGTGTTAGACGAAGACGATAATAATAAAGATGTTCAAGCGTATATTTGATCCCGCGTTTGACATGGATGCACCAGTTTTAAAAGATGAATCTGTGCGCGATTATCAATATTATTCTTATGATGCACGAGAGCCAAATCAGCGTGGACGAATTGAGCTGCAAGTTCAGGATACAAGCAGATATTTCTTACCCGCTGAGGCATTCATTGAAGTAGAAGGTAGAATTTTACAAGCAGATGGTACAGGAGTCGGAATTGGTAATCAACCTGGTTTTGTTAACAATGGTGTTATGGCGTTATTCAAAAGCGCCACATACATGATTGACGGAAAAAATATTGAATCAATTCAGAATGATGTCGATATTGCCACGACAATAATTGCCCTTGCAAGATACAGCGATGATTACTCAAGATCAGCTGGTCCGTCAATGATGTTTGCAAAGGATACAACTAATTATCCAGAAAGCAGCAATGTAACTATGGGTGATGTAGAAAATGCTGCTAATAATGCAGCAACTCCAGCAGTTATAGCTATGAATGAAAATTTTAACTTAGGATTCGCATCACGTCGAACAATGTTAAATGATGAAGAAGAATTTTCATGTGTGATTCCACTATCACATATTTTTGGGTTTTGTAGAAATGTCAGAAAGGTCATTTTCGGAGTCAAGCATACAGTTGTACTCGTTCGAAAAGACAACGACAATGATGCAATCTGGCGACGTGATGCAGATGGTGCATGTATAGTAAGACTAACAAAACTTTCGTTGTGGATGCCAGTAATGACTCCAACAATACCTGAAGAAGAACGTTTACTCTCTTTTATGAGTCAAGGTGGTAAATCAATGTTATCATGGTTGACGATGACCACAGATAGTATTTCAAGTGAAGTTGTTGGTTTATTTACATGGCAGATAGCATCACAGCAGGGTATTTCTGCACCGCGACATATATTTATCGCATTTCAGGAAAATGCACGAGAAAACACACAAACACGAAATCCGATGGCATTTGACACGCTTGGAGTTAGTGAAGTTTCTTTAAGGATAAATTGGCATCAAGAACCAGCTGAGGATATATTACTGAGTTTTGATCACAATCATGTATCACGTACTTACCATCGATTAATCACATTCATGGGGCGTGATCAGAATACTGATTCTGGTTTACAGATATCTCAGCGTGATTTTACAACACTGTATCCAATATATTACTTTTCACTAGAACACTTAGATTTATTCAGGCAATCTGTCGTTGATATACACTTTCGAGCTCGTGTAGCACGGTCACCACCAAGAATAGCCTGTCCACCAGTTATTCCTGGTGGTTACAGAGCAATTGCTGTTATACTCAGCGATAAATTAATGCTACTTGAAGGTGTTGGTGGACGAATGAGAGTTATTGATGCGCCAGTAGAAAACATGTAATTAGATCCTGATTTAAAAAATGATGATAATTATAAATGTCATATCAACATGTTAATGTCAGTCTGACTCCTGGTCAGATTAAAAAGCTACAATCATCATCAAAAAATAATTGTGCGGTAAAAATATCACTAAAGCGAGAACAAATCGCAGGTGGTCCGAATAAGCTATCATTATCAGAACGCCAGCATAGGCACTTCAATGAAGCCAAAAAATCAAATGAAGGTATAAAACTTAATCTTTCTGCGAGTGTCATTAAAGACATCGCTAAAACGGGTGGCATATTTTCACTTCTTGCCGCGTTACCAGCGATAATAGCCGCTGCAGCCCCAGCTGTTGCAAAAGCAGCTGCATTAGGCGCTGTTGGAACCGCTGCTGGAATGGCGTTAAAGAAAGCAACGGGTCAAGGAATTATGCACGCAGAAAACTTTAAAAAAAAGATCACGGGCAAAACAACACGGAAGACGTCTAAGAGCTCCAAACGTGCCACAGCCGGGCCGTCTAAGATTATTAGGCCCAGTATACGGTCGCGGTCTAAGACTTTCAGGGACCCCATATTCATGGTACGGAAAAGGTCTAAGACTGCCCCGGTGACTTTGTCACCGAGTTCGATTATTCTTCCTATGTCTAATTTTGATTTACTTAATGCTGCTAAGCAACTGAATATCAAAAACTTCAGAGGTGTTTTCATGCGTGATCAATTACCTACCGTTGCAATGCAACATGAAACTGGTACTATTAATCTCGATAAAAGCTCTGGCCCAGGTACTCACTGGGTTGCATATGCCATTGATCCACGTGGAATAATTTATTTTGATTCGTATGGGTTGGCACCACCAAAAAATTTTTTAAAATATCTTAGCACAGTAGGAAGTACTGCTATGCAAAGTAAGAACTCGATGCGTTCTAAGATCTGGTATTCAACATTACCAACACAAAAATTAGCAGATCCACCGGTATGTGGCCGTGAAACCCTCGCTGTACTCGAAGCAATTTCACTGGCACCGCCAGGAAAACCACCTCATAAAGTAGTACACGAATATACCACAGAACACTACAGGCATAGCCAGAACGCTCTGCGTTCTGCAGACATTTTAAACAGACATTAGTAAATATAATGGTAGATATTTATGAAAGATCTTCTCGCAAAGCTCAGCAGCAAGTCGATTTATCTAAATATGCAACTCTTGATCAGCTCAGAAATGAAATCGATGATTTATTAAATATCACAAGTGTGGATCAAAATGAAGTCGTTGTTTTTCAGGATAAACAAGGACGATTAAAAACGAGTAATATACAATTGTCAGATGTACTTATACGAATTCCAACCGCGGTTATTAATACTATCGTTACTTTTGCTGATCAAGGTAAAATACAAGATTCCGGTAAGTCAGTTAACGATTTTATCAAACGAGCTGGTGATTTATTCACCGGTATCATTATCATGAATCAAAATAAAATTACATACCTTGGAAACCCAACCGCAGATACAGACGCAGCAACAAAAAAATACGTCGATGATCAAGAATCTAAGTACGTATTAGTCAACGGTGGTATAATGCGTGCATTTCTCAACATGAATAATAATGGTATTAATAATCTTAGAACACCAGAATCAGATTTCGATGCTGCAACGAAAAAATACATTGATGATATCGCTAGCGATCAAGTGACATCATTAACAACAATCAACGATGAAATGACCGCATTTAGAACTGATTTTTCTAATCACGTACAAACGTTCCTGAATTTTCGTAGAAACATAAACAGATCTATTAATGAATATTTTGGAAGTCCACCAACCGTTGACATAAAACTTGCTGACATTAACACAAAAATCAACGATATTGTTAGTGGAATTCCTAACATCATCGAAAAAACTAATCTTGTTAAAATTCCACACAAACAAATTAACAATATCGTGTACACAGTAGCATCAGGATCATCAACATGGACACCGCGCGATAACAGTCTTGAACATACCGCAGAAGTAACTGGGTTATACAGGCTGTCTACGTACGGTTTGGAAATTACTGCGGCCTCTTCATCATCACCGAATGTACATTATAATCCTCTACTGGTGATGCTAAATAAGAACATCAAAGAAACATTTACGTTGACATCAACTGAAATGCCCCCGAGACGTTACTGGTGGTGTCTGGAATTTGTAGCTGAAACTCCTCAATTAATTACTTAATTAAATGACAACGTCATTAAGGATAATGAATCAAACCCTAGTGACGGAGTCACTTAATTGACGTGGATCGTTACAGATACAATCAAGTATGTGAGTGTCAAACCAAACTAAAAAATATCATCGACAATTATACAGTAAAGGTAAAAAAATATCGCAGGCGTGTGGTTATCATTGATATAATTGTTTACTCAGTTTCTGCTATTATTGCTGGAACCGGATTATTATTATCAACAATAATAATGACAGCACCTGCAGTTGTAACAATTGTCGTTTCAACGGCAACAACATGCGCAGGTATCCTTAGTATTATCGCAAAGAAGATAGCTACATGTACAAACACAAAATTACACGAGTATATAATAAAACTACACACGTCGGTGTCTGCATGCATTAAACTATCATCGTATCTTTCGGCGTATCTCAGTGATGGTAAAATATCCGATGAGGAGTTCATGACAATAATGAAAATTTATGATGAAGCATTCAGAAGTCACTCATAGCCACGGAACGCAGAGCGTTCTAGGTGAAAAATTAAATGATCAAAAAGTCCCCGAGATAACGCAACGCGTTCTATTAAAATAATTAAATACAGAGTATTTTAAATAATAATGTCAAGATCGCGGGAACTATTACAACAGATCGTGACTAATACAAAGCCGTCAAAAACTACAATGATATCATTAAGTTCGACCAATCCTGAATTTAGCGTTAATTTTCCAACTGCAATTCAAGCAAGTGAAGTAGCATTAGCACAATTACGAGTTTATCATAGCTGGCCAAATATCAGGTCAAAATCGTTTGGTGGACTACCAGCAAATAATTCACTGGTATTTGCAAATAAGAATAAACCTGATGGAACTCCTGATTGGCAAGTTGTTGGAATTTCAACGGGCAGTTATCAAATGGAACAGATTAATGATGAGTTCCAACGTAGAATTAAATCTATTACAGGAAAAGAATCTAAAATAGCAATTATTGTTTACGAACCAACATTATCAGCGGCGATTGAAATAAATTCCCCTGATTATGTTGTAGATATTTATCAAAGTTCAATCAAATCAGTGTTAGGATGGCCTGATGTTCTCCCAGACCCTAGGTCAAATGAAATTCCAGAACCGACCAAAAAGGAATTTCTCACAACGGAAAAAAGATTTATAAAAATCCCAGAATATCGACAAAACTATCCATGGCATTCTATAGGATTTAAATATGATCCAAGCGACAATGAACGTTATTTTACTGATTATGATGGTAAAAGAATCCCCAAAATGACTTGGGTATTGTTTGATGAAGAACTTTTTAGAGATTTTAGGGCGATATTTGATACTGAATATCTAAAAGTATCTAAAAATTTAATAAATTTATTAACTTCATTAAAAGATAATTACAACGATGATGTAAAAAAACAAATAATCGAAGCAATACAACACATAAATATGTTGTTTTTTTATTTATACATCGCCAATCGAAGTATTATAGACAGTGTAACTGATGTTACTGGACGTTATAGAGGTCCAGAATCAAGACAATTATTTCTTGATCATTACAAAATAACAGAAAAAGATTTACAAACATTTATTATACCAATTTTAGATAACACCGAAATGAAGAAAACACTTACCGATCTTATTGAAGAATATTATCCCGGAGTAATTGAATCATGGAAAAAAATAGCCCCGCCACCGGTTATTCTTAAATATAATAACGATCCACATGGTGGAGGCCGTCATATCTCGCCGGGTATTGTTAATATAACATCAACGATCGCAGTCAATCTAGTATGTGATGTAATTGATGGCAGCTATCAAGTAGATCTTTCAAAAAGTGGCACTGCAGAGCAAGGGTATATATTATATTCATTCACACCTCAAGCGCCGCCTGGGTAGTTAATTGTATCTGAGCCAATTAACCCCGTTTATCTACGTGTATATAATTCGTTATTATCAAGGATATATTTTAAACTTAATGACCAGGCTGGACACATTTTGGATTTGCGAAATGAGGTTTTAAGTATTAATCTGTATGTACGCTCATAGAGCGTCATCGTAAAACAAAAAAAAAACAAAAATATCCGAATCTAACTCGGATCAGAATAATTTTATTTTTACTGGGGTAAATCGTAATTATCAGAATCTGAATAAAATAAATATTATTATAATTATAAGTAAATAAACTGTATACTGTCAATTTGCCAGGGATTTTGTTTAGCCATTACCACATTGACTCCACCTTCATTATCACTTTCATTTTCACAATGCTCCCTCAACTGTCTTATACGAAAGTTCACAATCTTTTTCTGTTCGTATTCACGAGATAATTCTAACTTAATTTTGTCAATAGCTTGTGAGAGAGGTACAAACAGTTTTACCTGATTATCTGTAATTGTTGCCAGCGACTGTAACATTGCCTGCTGGACAAACTTCATGAAATTATAATCAAATGGCAAAGTATATCTATTTCTAATTTCCGTTGTTCTAATGATTCAAAATCACACAGAATTTTTCAGGATTAAGATTATCAGATATATTTATACCGTTATGTTGTAATTTTTTAATCGCAGAAATAATAACATTAATATTTTCAGAATTCATTATATTATAAATGTTTGTTTAAAATAAAAATATTTCTAAATCAGAATGATAAAACATATTTCTGAATAATAAAAATTTATAAAACATATAATCACAACACAACCCCATGTGAACTCCTAGGTTGTCAAACAACATCCTAGCAAGTTCAGGGGCATTTGAATTAATCCCCATGTGACCCTCTAGGTTGCCAAATTACATCCTAGCAGGATCAGAGGAAATTCGAAAGACGAAACGGACAGCACAGTTTTATACAACACCATGTGACCCCCTAGGTTGTCAAAGAACAGCCTAACAGGATCAGAGGTTACCTATAAACTTATCCTAGGACAGCACAGTTTAACCCCATGTGACCCCCTAGGTTGTCAAAGAAAACATCCTAGCAGGATCAGAGGTTACATATAAACTTAATTCTAAGAACTTAACTAACTTATCCTAGGACAGCACAGTTACATATAAACTTATCTTAAGGTCAGTACAACGGGCCTTCTCTACATTCAATAGAAATTTGCACACTCTCCCCATAATCAACCCGGGGAGTGTGAAAAAACACACCCACCAAGTGACATGGTGGAGAGTGTACAAATTTTCTATTGAAACGCAGAAGGGCTGGCAACGCCCCACTAAATAAGAGAATTTTTTGGCATTAAAATCGCCCTCGCCGACAATGTGTCGGTCACGAGAATTGAACCCAGGACCTCGAGCATGAGAATCCAACGCGGTTCCAACAGCGCCTAATGCAGCTGCTTTTGCAACAGCTGGGGCTGCAGCGGCTATTATTGCTGGTAACGCGGCAAGAAGTGGAAATATGCCACCCGTTTTAGCGATATCTTTAATGACACCCGCAGAAAGATTAAGTTTTATACCTTTATTTGATTTTTTTGGCTTCATTGAAATGCCTATGCTGGCGTTCTGATAATGATAGCTTACTGGGACCACCTGCGATCTGTTCTCGCTTTAGTGATATTTTTACCGCACAATTATTTTTTGATGATGATTGTAGCTTTTTAATCTGACCAGGAGTCAGAGTAACACTAACATGTTGATATGACATTTATAATTATCATCCTGATTTTAAATCAAGGTCAGAACGCTCTGCGTTCTAATTACATGTTTTCTACTGGGGCATCAACGACTCGCATTCGTCCACCAACACCTTCAAGTAGCATTGAATTATCGCTGAGTATAACAGCAATTGCTCTGTAACCACCAGGAATAACTGGTGGACCGGCTATTCTTGGTGGTGACCGTGCTACACGAGATCGAAAGTGTATATCAACGACAGATTGCCTGAATAAATCTAAGTGTTCTAGTGAAAAGTAATATATTGGATACAGTGTTGTAAAATCACGCTGAGATATATGTAAACCAGAATCATTATTCTGATCACGCCCCATGAATGTCATTAATCGATGGTAAGCACGTGATACATGATTGTGATCAAAACTCAGCAATATATCCTCAGCTGGTTCTTGATGCCCATTTATCCTTAGAGAAACTTCACTAACTCCAAGCGTGTCAAATACCATCGGATTTCGTGTTTGTGTGTTTTCTCGTGCATTTTCCTGAAATGCTATAAATATATGTCGCGGTGCAGAAATACCCTGCTGTGATGCTATCTGCCATGTAAATAAACCAACAACTTCACTTTAAATACTATCTGTGGTCATCGTCAACCATGATAACATTGATTTACCACCTTGACTCATAAAAGAGAGTAAACGTTCTTCTTCAGGTATTGTTGGAGTCATTACTGGCATCCACAACGAAAGTTTTGTCAGTATTATTTTACCTGCAGCAACGGCAGCATCATGCCATATTGCATCATTGTCGTTGTCTTTTCGAACAAGTACAACTGTATGCTTGGCTCCGAAAATGACCTTTCTGACATTTCTGCAGAATCCAAATATATGTGACAGTGGAATTGCACATGAAAATTCTTCATTACCGTTTAACATTGTTCGACGAGATGCGAATCCTAAGTTAAAATTTTCATTCATAGCTATAACTGCGGGAGTATCAGCAGCTCCTCCTGCAGCTCTTACATCACCCATAGTTACGTTTCTGTTTTCTGGATGATCATTTGTATCCTTTGCAAACATCATTGATGGACCAGATGATCTTGAGTAATCATCGCTGTATCTTGCAAGGCCAATTATTGTCGTGGCAATATCGACATCATTCTGAATTGATTCAATATTTTTTCCGTCAATTATGTATATGGCGCTTTTGAATAACGCCATAACACCTTTGTTAACAAAACCAACTCGATCACCAATTCCATAATCTGTATTATCTGCTTTTAAAAGTCTACCTTCGACTTCAATAAATGCCTCAGCGGGTAAGAAATATCTACTTGTATCCTGAACTTGCAGCTTAATTCGTCCACGCTGATTTGGGCTCTCGTGCATCATAACAATAATATTGATAATCGTGCACAAATTCATCTTTTAAAACTGGTGCATCCATGTCAAACGTGGGATCAGATATACGCTTAAACATCTTTATAATTATCGTCTTCGTCTAACACGAAGACAGCTTCCTGCAATCAGACTAGCGGTTATATTTTTTTTTCTTTTTCTGACATTGGTACACTAGCCAACTCTGCTTGTTTTTGATTAGCAGCTTGATTTATTATTTTACTGACATTTGCGGGCATCTCTTCAGTGCTGGCCAGTTTCACTGGTGGCTGAGTTTTTCGTCGTATTAATCGTGCTAGTCTATCCTTGATTGCTGAGAATGCTTTGCTAGCAACATCACCAACAGCGCCAATACCTTTTTCACGAACAACGTCAATAGCTTTCATTCCTAGTTGCTTTGCAAGCGGTATTGCTTTTGGGGCTATCCTTCTAAATAGACCTTGAATAACATCACCTAGTCCATCTCCGTAGGTCGTTTTATATACTGGTAATCATGAATTTATTACCCTGACCATGGTTGGTCTATAAGTATTATGTATGATCATATTATTATTAAGTGATTTTATCACTAATTGCATCTAATTACATACTCAGTCACTATGATAATCATCGGCGATTTCATTAATAAGGGACCGATAAACACCAATATCCATAACACCACCTGTAAATAATCGTTGACAAATATCAGCTGCTTCATTAATGATTTCTGAGGAATTATTGCCAGCTTGTTTTCCTCCAATGAGAATTTCTAGTCGATCAACATTAGCAAGGACGTTATTGGGACAAGTAATAAGGCCACTTCCTAAACCACTTCCAATTGCGCCGGTAGAATCGCTAGTGATTCCAGGATCTTGATATTCGTCCTCACTTGTTGTTCTGACTGGTCGTCGTGGTGATTGCAATCGTTTCATCATTTCTCGAAATTGTTGTTCTTGTTGCGGTGATGGTTGTTCTCGTTGTTGTTGTGGTGATGGTAATTCAAATTGTTGTGGTAGTAGTCGTGGTGATGGTAATAATTGTTTACCCTGTTTAGCTTTTTCTATATGTCTATGTACAATCTCATCAAATCTGTTAAAATTAATAATATCTTCATTAGATCTGATTTCTGGAATATCAGTAGCAACGCGATATACATCCTTGATCCAATCAGCACGTTTTAGAGATTTAACATATTCTGGTTTTACATATTTTTTTCTTTCATCATATCCATATGCAGCAATATCGACTAATTTATCTGGGTCCTTAACAGCAGCAATACCTTCAGGCGTAAATTTATCTGTGATGCTAGTTCTGGTTCTTGGTGGTTTAGGTGGTGGTGGTTGAGCTGCTTGAATACGGCCAGCAATATCAACAGGTAATGCTTCAAGAGCTTTCTGTGTTGCCTCAGTTGCTGTAACAATTTTCTTTGTTGGTTCGACAATCGGTTTAAATAATTGTTCTGTACCTTCTGTAAATTCCACTTGAGACTCCTGACGTTCTTGTAGTTCCTGCTCGACAGAATTACGGACGGGTAAATATTCTTAATTGCCTCTAGTCGCTCTCGAGCTAATCTAGTTGTGTGAGATTGTCCTATCATTATTGATATAACAATAATGATTAAATTATAGTAGCAGGGAGGGTGAACGACCAGCGTTGAGTGACCAACACGTAAACGAAACATGCCTGAAAATAAAAACGCGCGTCAGATGATGTAACAAAATAAGCTAACCCAATTAGAGAAATCTCGGTCGGTTAGAGGTTTTGGTTTAACGTTATTGACCTTGAGATTTCATTTTCGTAGGAAGGTTTATTTTTCATACATAAGGTCTCCATCAAAATTGGTCTGTTCACCCTCCCTGCTGCTTAAGCTTACTACTGCTACTATTACTAATACTGCTGCTGCTGCTTGCTAGTATCCGTCTATCAATACTTCAACCATTTAACGTCCGTGTATGTATGCATGTATGTATGTATGAATGAATAAACTTTTATTTCCTCTTTTATGGAAGAGTTAAAACTATACCACAAACAAACTGAGGAGGCAACAGACATGTACACGCAAAAAACAATATATTATGAAACATACATGTACATGAAGGAATGGAAAGGAAAATGTTTAGATTTTTATAACGTTAACTTACGAGATACACAATGTAACTAATCTTTAAACACTTAGAAAATATATCACCATCCATTTTTTCATTCGGTATGAATTTGTCGTATCATATATGTCAATACATACGTAAGTCTGAGTACATGCATGAAGATCTAAGATTACTAAAAAGTAAGCAATTGGATAATACATATCTCCATATCCATATGTATGTATGTATGTATGTATGTATGTGTACCCATCTGTATTTCTCTTCACTCTCCATATATCTGGACAGCTAGCTAACCATCCAGGGAACTATAGTTGAGTGCACTCTTGAACTGCTTAATACATTGATAAGTGGAATAAAGCAGAATCTTGGCAAAGTTCCGACCAAAAGATTTTTACTGAAAAGTCCATTTCGTTTTAAATTTTAAGAAAAAATAAATCCAGAATTGAGGAAACTAAAAGTGTTCCGCTGGGGCTCTATTAATCGTCTGCCGTGATTTGTCCCTGAGATGAAATTATCTTCCTCAAACTAGAAATACTTGCATAGCAGCCACATGCCTAGTTTTTGTACCTGTGTCTTCTTATCTTCCGTGGTCAGCCTTAAGCTTGTCGATTTATCTGCTTGCAGATAAAATTCTCAGACCATGATAGGGTAGTTTCTAGTGCCAAAGGACTTGTGTCCAAATATTCTATCTCTAAAATCCGTTGATACATCAATACATAACTATCAGATTTACTATCTTGTTAAAACAAGACAATATTTTATTTAAACAAGATAATATCTTGTTTAAGCAAGATATTATTTCATTCAAGAAGATATTTCGTTTAAGCGAGATAATATCTTGTTAAGCAATATATTATTTGTTCAAACAAGATATTTCGTGGCACTATCCAGCCACCGTACGTTTCAGGTGTTCCTATACATTCTGGCTTTCCATTCTAAAGACAGTATGTTGGGTAATTGAAACATTCACATCCCGAATTGACTCTCTGTTTAAAAGATAACAGCAAATGTAATCTATATAGGGTGTTATGTAATTATAAATTGCATATTTTTACAGAATTAATAGTAATGACAACACGCGCACAAGTTTATTTTAAAAGGTCTTATTATGGTGATATTAGATTAACCGAATATTAAATAGATTTAATTATTTCATTGTATACATTAGATCGTAGATTAATGTTAATATATTTTATTTAAATCAGGTTACTGGATAAGGTGTAGAATTCAAGGCGAAACTGATAAAATTTGAATCAAGGTTAAACATTTATGATATTAAAATGAAAATCAATAAAATCTAATATTACTGTCTACAAGAATTGAATGATATTGCTATCAGAATGTGCACATTGATACAAAACTCAGATAACTTGAACTCCAGTAAGGGACGGAGCATGTGTGGCGTTGGAAAAATTTATATAGAAAAAAAAAAAAAATGCAACACAGATATAATCAAAGAAATATTTAAAAAAAAAATCACATCCCGTTTCTTTGTACCCCCTACCGACTTTAAAAACAGAAGGTATAAAAAACATAAAACAGGAACAGAACTTAGTTATTTCATTAACTTATTTAAAAGTTCTCATCTGATTGTCACCAGTCCCAAACACTATCAACTTCTTGGCGTTTCGAATCAAACAGGAGTTTCTTTAGTAACATGGTCGCCATATTTTGCATGGGCGAGTCGATGTTTTCAAACAACAGATGGGATATAGTTTATTGTCTTTGAAAATCTCAATAATTCTGAAAATGTTGGATTTAAATCTTATTGAACGCGTGTACACGACAGTTTTATCATATTTATTTGTTAAATTTGTTTTAGAAATATTAAAACTAGACATTGCAAGTATTGGACGCAGACGACACAGTTTTTGCTGAAATAGACGATTCTAAACACCAGTGATGGACAGCGATCAGTTTGTATGCTTGTTTCATCAGGAGTTTCCCTCAGCGTTGAAACGCCAATAATTTGAAAGTGTTAGGAACCCATTGGCGTCAGTCAGGTTAGAAATTATAAAACAATGAACGAAGTGACTAAGTCTTGTATATTTTTTTGTTCCTTAATACTTTTCCCTTTTCCTTTTTATAATCGGCTGGTGGTACAAACGGGAGAGTGTGCGAAATAGTTATTCGAAACATAGCCCAAATACAAGGTTGAATAATCTGTATGAAAGGGGTTACTGACATTTTAATACGATAAACTGTAAATGGATTAAAACAACAAATAAATTGGAAGAGAGACGCTAACTTTTAAGCCTATATTTTATTTATTATTTTTTGCTTGTGGGGGAAAAAAAAAAAGAAGGAAAAACTACGTCCCGATGTTCATTCGCTATGACGTTAAGTTGATTTGACGGTAATATGCCAGTGATTACATGACCTTTGATCTCCGCAAAAAGGGTTATTGGCAGAAACATGGCAGGTGCTCGTTGTTTTGTAAACTTTTCGCCAAAACTGAAGCTAGCTTCGGCGTGGAATTTGCAACAGAGGATCGCAGAATCTCATCGACTTATATGTTGTTGTTTGTCACACAAAAAACATTACTCGAGTGCCACAAAATCTTCTTTTGATGACGTCTATAGGAGGTCTATAAACAAACCTGAAGATTTCTGGGCCGAGGCGGCCCAGAACATTATCTGGGACAAGAAATGGAAGAAGGTTCTCGACAATTCTAACCCCCCATTCACTAGATGGTAAGATTAATTCAACGCGTTGTAACACCAGCATATGATAAACTAAATTAACGAAGTCGCACTTTGAAGTTGTGCATTCGAATCCACGACCTCTGCAGGCTGCATAACCTACATATTCTAGTTTACCATCGGGACCGATCATTTAATTTTCGGATGAGGCAGGGGATAGTTTTAGTCCTACAATGTAAGACGTAACACATGCTATTTATGTTTTAGTGCTAAACAGCGTCGAGGTCTTAAATGTAGGACTAGGGGTCGTTTGAGCCAGTGTATTTTTCTTCCCTTACCTCAAGTTATCAAGTAATGGATATAATTGGTTTTGTTCATTTGCTGTCAGACTTGTATAGAATTTATTTCAAGCTATTGAAAATCTGAATGTTTTTCAAAAATGTACCAGCATACACTCGCACCCACCCCAATTAAATGGTCAGTCTCTTATGTCTGCTTGTCTCCTGCCATTGTGCTGAAGGTGGGGACCAGTTAAATGGAAAGGGACTTTTAAAGCTAAGGTAACATTGGCTAAAACCTGCAGTAGGGTAAGCTGGGCAAATTCCGATCTAGACCGCTCCAGTGGCCTAACTGGTTAGAATGTCTACCTTGGATGCAGGTGATCGCAGGTTCGAACCCCAGCTGAGTCATACCAAAGACTTATGAAGATGGTACTAGCAGCTGCCTCGCTAGGCACTCAGCATTAAAAGGTTAGTGTTAGTGGTCAGCCTGGGGTCAGGATAATGTGACTGGGTGGGACATGATGCTTCATGTCTGTGGCATGATACGCCAGTGCTATCCATCACTGTAAACTTCCACACTGCAGACATCTTAGCAATTTGACTAAAAAATTGTCAAAGCTGTGTTAAAAATCAAAATCACACACATACAAACACACACAATTCCAGTCTGTGGGGTAATTCCGTCTGCTGACATATTAGGTGCTACTGTTATCAGCAGTTGCATAATACTTCATATAAAATGGCTTGTCACTTTGTGTATGAATTATGTAAATGGAGTAAAGGTCAATTTCAGTAAATCAGTCCCAAGTGCAGATTATGTCATTCATTATTGTCTCTTGCTTCTCGGCTGTAATCAGGATGTGTTCATTTTGAAAGTAACACCTGGCTAGCAGGACGATAGAAGTATGACAGTTAAAACAATGTTTAATATGATGTGTATACACAATAAAAAAAAAACATAAATAAAGCCATAACAATATGTGAAAAATACTGAAAAGACAAACCAGGCTAATTTTATTTAAAAATTTCAGTTACAGTCAAACCCCCACCTCATATTATTGATCAGTTGGGTTAATCCTGACCATCCAGGAACACTAATGAGCAAAACAGGATAGTTACCATTAAAAAAATTAGCAGTTAGCTTCAAATGGAAAATGAATCTTCAAAAACCTCAATTCATGTTTAAAAACAAACCAGCAATGATATATCTATGCAGTGGCAATGATATATCTATGCAGTGGCAATGTTATCTCTATGCTGTGGCAGTGAAAAACCTGGCAAACTTTGAAGTCTCAGAAAACAATTTATGATTAATTTTATGTTTTGTTCATATAAAGAAAATGCTGCTGCTGTGGGTAAATGAGATGCAATGTTTAAAAGATTAATCTTTTGGTCCCTACACAATAATCCTTTCTGTGATAATGAATTTCTTTGGGTTTGGCTATAAAAGCAGTTAAATTGGTTGTTTTAATAAAGAATTAACTTTTTTCAAAAATAAGTTGAAACCTATTGCCAATTTTCATATTGACCATTATAGTAAAAACAATTCAACTTAATCCATGCAATTTTCAAATATAGCGAACTTGTATCTATTATTTTATGGCTTTGATTTCATTTCAGTACACTGTGCAATGCAGATCCAATGATGCGCAGACATTTTGTTTTATATTTTATCTTGTCCTACATATTTACATTTGTTTGGAAGCATTTATCTTCCTGGGATTTTTGTGTAATTCATTTTTACATTTTTTGAACATCTATCTTCAGTTGGCACCATGTAGTCACTGTTGTGCTGAGATGCCATACTATGCTGTTACGTACATGCACATACATAAATCACATTAAGTATGAAGTGTGACTCATTTATATGTTGCTGGTTGGTGGTGGTTTGATAGCTCCCTACTGTATGATGGTATTTGGGGATGTCCTGCCATTTTGGATGCATATTTCAAACCTTGACCTTTGTAATTTTTTTAAAATTCTGATTGCATTATATGGTCATTATCTCATATGTAACAGTCCATAATTGATTGTCTTGCTTTATCAGTGTTAATTTGTCATGTAATTAAACCTTGAGGGGAAGAATAGCACACCTCTGCTTTCAGTGTCTTGACATCGACTTCAGCCATCTGACTGCTGCAGTTCCATACACATGGTATTTGTAGTTGGGACAGGGGAGAGACATTATGTTGACTTTATTATTATTATTGTTGATATTGTTATTGTTATTATTATTGTCATTATTATTGTTGTTATTAATGTTGCCATTATAATTATTATTATTTGATGAACTTGTATAACTTGTTGAACTATTTATAAATGGATACTTTACATGGAAGTGACACCAATATGGTGTGAAGGAACTATTTGTTTGGTCAGATAGATTTGTTTCTGTTTGAATAGAGGGGATAGCTTCTTTTTTTTTAATGCAATTTCCTGGTATCAGATTATAGATCTTTAACTGGAAAGATAATTTCATAGGTAGCTTTGCTCAGGAATTCTACAATCAAATCTACATCACTGTATGATGGAAAGTGCTCTTCATAGTACAGCATCAGTGAATAACATATATATATATATATATATATATATATATATATATATACACACACACACATTTGAGTACCTGGTGGGTTTGGGACTTGTGCACAAAATGCCATTCCCCATTAATGTGCTACCATCAGCTTTATTCTTCTACTTTGGATATGCTTCTAATGGTATATTGCACCTACAGATGTGCTTAAACTACAAGGAAAGCAAGACCGCATAATTAATTGCAACACATTTAAGAAACAAAATGAATAAACAGCAAAGTCAAAGGTGATATTTTATATACCGTTTGAGCATCAGTGAACAAGATTGTTGTGTTATCTGTTGTAATGAAATCCCAGCCATAAAACTATAAAAACAAATGCTCCGTCTCAGGAAACTTCTGGAATAATTTTATGTTATGTGCTGAGTCATGATGATCATGGAAGTTGCCCACAGGTCCCACAATTATTCCAGATATGTGAATAATTTAGTTAAAACAGCCAATTTAATGGCATGGTTGTCCAATGGTAATAAGTTTTGCACCTAGATCCTGAGGAATATTCATATGGAAAGTAAGGATCAAAAGGTCAATAGTTTTGACCTTCCATGTGACTATTACCAAAAGGCAGCATCATTTTATTTATAGGAATAAAACATACAAATTGATCATGATCTCTTTCTGAGGCTCCTGATACCACCATTTTTATCATTGCCAGTACATAGAAATATTGTTGCAACATTATTGCTGGTGCATTATGATTCACCACTGTGATCCTGTGTTGGTGTTCCAGTTGTACTTGTGCATTGTGATTGATCAAAGTGATCATGTGTTGGTGTTTCAATTGTGCTTGTACATTATGATTGACCAGAGTGATCATGTGTTGGTGTTCCAGTTGTACTTGTGGATTATGATTACCAGAGTGATCATGTGTTGCTGTTCCAATTGTACTGGTGGATTATGATTGACCACTATGATCCAGTGTTGGTGTTCCAGTTGTACTTGTGTATTATGATTGACCAGTGTGATCATGTGTTGGTGTTCCAATTAAGATCTTTCACTTTACAAAGATTGTGGTTTATACAGAAAAGTGATGACTTTGTATTTATCCTGTTTTGCTTTTATGATTTTTGCGTGTGACTATTTTGGCAAGTTGTATGTAACAGTTTTAGCTTTTATTTTTTCTTGTCATTGATATTTATCTTCTGTTGAAGGTGTTTTCCTTCCTTGTGTTATGACTCTATGTTCTTAAACTTAAAGAACTTAAGAAGTTTTGTAAAATTCAATAAATAATTTCTCTCCCTAGAATACAAAGTGAAAATTTAAAAAGAACTTGCAGTACTGTGAATTAAATTCCAAATAGTACTAAATGTTCGATAACAAGTCTAAAAGTATGGAGTATTCCAAATGAATTCCAGTGCTGTTCTGAATGAATTTCAGTCTTGAATGTGCTGATGTACCAGTAGCTTGGAATAGTGTTGCTGCGCTAACAGTCTTGATATATCTCAATGATATTATCCAAAATGTCTCTAAATAAATTCACAATAATCCCCATATAGTGATTTAGTCTGAAAAGTATTCATGAACACTTTGTAATTCCAATGAATAATAAATAAATAAATCTTTCCAAATTAAAACTGTAATTCCAATGAATAATTTAAATAAATCCTGCCAGATTAAAACTGAACACAACTAAAAGACTGATTCCACTTTAGATGTTAAGATAGGAATAAAGAGTTTCTGTTTTCTTTTCCCTAATATACAAAACTAAGACACGAGATGAGGACCAGGATGAGGGTCAGAAGTTCATTCTAAAAGTTTAGTAAAGAACATGGAGAACATCAGATACACAATGAATTCTTGAGGGTAAAACCAATGTCCTGAATTCAAATCCAAGTAAATAATCTACAATCATAGATGAAAATTAGCTATGTAATATGTTGTTTACAAAATAAGACATAATTCAGGTAGACCCAAACTCTTACCCTCAGTTATGGACAAACGCCAATCTTACAATACAAATTAAATATACATAACACTTGAGATTTTGGCATAGTGTTTGGTAGTTTTACTATCTTTGCTTCTTACTGTATATGAATGACTGTGCTGATGTACCTTTTGCAGACTGAATACGGTAGCTATAGTCTCGTAACATCAGCACCTGTCTGTTTAAACAGGCACTGATCTGATATGTTAGCTCTTTATGAAGTTCATCTGGATCATTACATGGATGACACAATGATACAAGCTTGGTGATATTTGCTTACTTGTTTAGAAACCAAGTAAGTTTGTCAACTCCTGAATAAAAACAAATGATGCCTAAACTTTCTGATTTTTAGATTATGGTAAGAAAATGGTAAACTTTTGTAGTTTTTGAAAATTTTTCCTCCATTCTCCAATTTCTATCACAATACCCATATCTTTTGCTATTCATCAAGTTAGTGTTGTGGTGTCTTTAGAGTAGATCATGAAAGGCCTAATTAGGCAGCTACTATATATTAGATGTGATGTGAGATCCAGGGATTCCAAAGCACTATTTTGGAGAGCATCTCCTACTTGTTCTATATATATATATATATATATATATATATATATATATATATATATATATATATATATATAATACGGATGTTTTGAGATAAGAACTCTGCAGCACTGAACATGACAACCCTGTGGATGCATGATTTAGCAGTTTTTCATTGGACTGAAAAATAGGCAGTGAGCAAATATGGGAGTCCACAGGCCACATAACCAAGGTGATTAGTATATATACTCACACATAAGTTGAGTCCACCTGCAAACTGCATAGACCCAGATCTGCAGTCTCATAATGCACTAGCAGATCTAGGTCTGTGTAGCTTGGTAGTAGTAATCAATAGAACAAACAACACAGACCTAGATATGCCAGTGCATTATATGATTTGCAGAGCTGGGTCTATATTGTTCACAGTAGAACTCAACTTATAAACAGGGATATGTGGTAATAGGGCAGTACAACAATCCTTGGCAAATGCCCTGACAGCTTCTTGCTTTGTAGATTGGTTGAGACAAGACACCTTTTTCCACTCGTATTTACTGGAGACTCATCGCTCACTATTAACTGCTGTAGAGTCAGTGCTTATTGGATTTTCACTACTGTTTGACTGCCATATCAAGGACACATGGAAGCAGGCAGTACAAAAGTTGCTTCTTTACCACTTCCCTCAGTGTTTTGTACAACTCGGTATCAGCCTCAGTGGAGAGACTGTCATGGGCAGAGGCAGAGAAGACTAAACCCACTCTACCACTTACCTCAGTGTTTTGTACAACTCGGTATCAGCCTCAGTGGAGAGACTGTCATGGGCAGAGGCAGAGAAGACCAAACCCACTCTACCACTTCCCTCAGTGTTTTGTACAACTCGGTATCAGCCTCAGTGGAGAGACTGTCATGGGCAGAGGCAGAGAAGACCAAACCCACTCAACCACAGCAGTTTGGATCAGTCAAACTTAACGTGGTGATAGGCCCCACATTTTTGCTGGTAGTGTCATAAAGGAGAGAGGAAATGAAGTTTCTCCTTCTTGAAGCCTTCCAACAGTCACTAGTGACAACCCCAACGGACCACTGACAGTATGTCTGTAGGCAACAGGCTCCTTCATCTTTTGCAGGCATGGTTTGTCATTTTTCCACAAATCAAATGGGGGATCAAAGTTGTTTCAAAGAGACATCAGATTTCATTTTTTTTTTCAGATCTCCACATATGTCTTCCTCTTACATGGCAGAGCTTTCAACCAATAACAAGGTGGAAAGTCTACTGTAGGAGATCCATTCTTGACTCGCTAAGCAGGCATGTGAGCATTCACAAACTAAACTCTTCAGTGTTTTGTTCAATGCATTTTCTAGTTCTGGAAAGAAAGCTTATACTGTTCATAGATCTCCTCAGTTCATACATGTGGACCTCCTGTACTGGAGGGTTTTTCTCTTGAGTTTAGGGATATCTCCCATCCCTCACTGAAATCTCCAGCATATTATATATTATTAGTGAAAAAGATAATTTTATCCCTTTTTCTCCATTATGGTTCCAGTATATAATATTTATGGTAACACAGCCTGTCATCATGTGACTGTGAACTGGCTTTAGCAGAGCAGGACAATTTTAGTTAATTTCACCATTTGATCCTGTTGGCATGGGTGGCTGGCTTCACTGTTTGAAGTTTATCAAGGATTATTATACAGTGTGTGAGCAGTAGTAATTCCCAAAGGATTAAAGACATTAATTAATTATGGTTGGGTTATTAAAGAGCCCAATCAGAATAAAACTAAAAACATGACTTTATTTTCTCTGCAAGGTTTGTATTGCTTCAGCACTTAAAGTTGTCAAGATGGGTTAGAGTCTATATACTATGTATGATCCAAAGTTATTTGGACAGGATTAAAGATGTTAATTGATTTTGGTTGGATTACTCAAGAGCTCAACTGGCATAAAAATGGGTCGGTTAGACTTCAGTGCTTAAAGTTTGCCGAGATGTTTTAGTGTGCCAATGCCAAAACACCAAATGCAAGCAACTGAAATACAACAGGAAATTCAAATGATGGTTTGAAATGGGAATTTCATTGGTTGCAATCAAGTTCAAAGGGATATGAATATGCATTCTGCTCTTATTTTAAAGTTGAGTTTAAAGTCAGTTATGGTGGAATGAATGACATCACACCTCATGCAGAAACCCCATCCCCTAAAAGTGAATTGTCTGAAACAACAAATATGTCCATGTTCACTGAATCTGCATCAAATGTTGATAAAGTTACATGTACGGAGGGGGGCCCCGAGTGGCCAAGTAGTCTAAAGTGCTCAGTGATACGGATCACTGCCATCTCACCTCTATCTGCATGGGTTCATGTCACTGGTTCGGCCAATGTGGGTATGTGAGAAAGCTTGCCAGTAGCTTTTCCTGGGTCGGTGGTTCTTTCCGGGGTTTTCCTGGGTTCTTCCTCCACCAGTTATACTGGCTGCTATGTATAGCCCAAATTGTGCTGAAAAATGGTGTTAAACCCAACAACAACAACAACAACAACCTGTACGGAGACAGGAGACACTTTGTCAACTTTATAGCTGAACATAATCTCCCATTTCTGAGAAAAAAATCAGTTTTTAGATATAGTCAAAATAATGTTCCCTGACTCCTAAATCGAACAAAACTTCTCATGCAAATGGATAAAAACTACTCACATAGTGACTTTTTTTATTATTCATAAGAAATCATAATGTTAAGAATAATAATTTATTATATAACCCTACTATTGTGAGTGACCATCAGTAAGCTGAATGTGTGTTTGTCACTACTGTGAATACAGAATCACAAAAACTGATATGAACACAACTAACCTTGACTTAATCCTTTGTAAATATGAATATAAACCAGACTAAAGCCCACGTCACTAACTGCCATTGCAATCCGTAATCTCTGGGATGAATAGGGGCTTTGTCTTTGTCTATAATACTAGTAAGTGATTATTGTTTTCTGGATTTGAATGTCATTATTGAAGAGTGGTGATAGTGACAGTAATGATGACAACAAAGGTGTCTGCAAATTAGGCTTAATGTTACAAAGGGGGTGATGGTATAATGCAGTGGTTCTTAACCTTTTTAGGTGGTGACCCAAATTAGGTTTATGGTGTTAGCCTCATGACCCATCAAATGCTTAAAAATCCACTTTGGTTGGAAATTTCAAATTATAAAGGTTGATCTTGTCAAGTCACTCAAAACATGATGGCAACCCAATTTAGGTTGTGACCCATAGGTTAAGAACCACTGGTATAATGTATGTGTTTGTGCTCCATGTGAAGAATCTTACTGACATTAAAACAAAATTAGACCTAGACAGTACCAATCATGAGCATTTCTGGCACACAGTCAGCAATCTGAATCTACCCAAAGGCAGGAAACAATTTAAACTTATTGGTGGACTAAGTAGAGTTGTACTAACATTGCCACATTCCAATGCAGATACTTAAAATGACATTCTCCATTCAGAAGAAGATTCAGTCTGACTCAATAGGAAACTTGGATCCGGTAGTAATAATACATTATCTCCTAAGTGTTAAGATCAACAGTGATCAGGACTGCCACCTATATAATCCAGCAATGATTTCTTAAGAAATCCTAGAAACTCGTACATATAAGAAGAGTATGAAGGGCAACATGTTACTGTGAAAGGACTGATTTGATGAGATGGTGTGCATATTTTAATACTAAAAAATGTACCTTTGTCCAGTAGTTTTAATTTAATGTCAATTTGTGTGCTAGAAAATCAGGACAGTGAAAATCCTCTCTTTCAAGGTCAAAACTCCTGACCAAATTTGATCTGTCCTGACCAGACCTGTCTTCTGTCACATGTACATCAGTTCAGCAGATAGGTATCCATGCTGAAGTTCAGAATGAATATGGCAGGTGGGGCAAGTATTAGGTGATTGATCTATTCAATCTAGTGATAGAAGGCAATCCTGCCATATATCCAACATGATTAAGCAAAGTTGGTGACAAGTTTTTCATCCCAGCCTGGACATACTCCTCCTGTATGCATGGGTTTGTACAGCATGGAATTTGGCCCTTCAAATGTGGATATGGTCTCACAAGTTAGAAAGCCTTCCACTTTGAAGGCATATGGGGGAAAGTGGCTTCCCTTAAGGGACTGTTGTTAGTGCAGCAACACTGTTCTTGTGGAGGCCCCAGTCTCTCAACTTGCATACTTTCTTCTCTCTTTTGTAGAAGTTAGCTCCAATCACTATTAGCGGCTACATTTCCATGATTGAGAATTGGGCTTTTTTATGGAAGGACTGTTTTACTGAGGTCTTGTTAGAGGTCTACAAGACATTGGCTAGTGTGAACAGTCATAGAGAAGGGAATTGAACCTGGTGGGTCCTGAGGCAGTAGTCCAGATGACAGCTAGATCCAGATAACGATCTCCTCATGGGCATGTTTATTTGTTGGATTCATGTCAGTGTTTTCTTATTGAGAATGTCATTCTTTACTCATTATGGATGTATTGATGTCTTGTGTTGCATGATCATTGGTTATGCTGCTTTCATTTTAGGGGAGCAGTTAAAATGGGGTGTAATTTGTGAGTTTCTTCCCTTTCTGTATATGTTCGTCATATTTCTGGGAGGTGTGGTTTTGAGGTTAGCAGAGCTTATTTCCTAATGTTAATGTGATTGGGTAAGAGTTCTCACTACAGCATAATTTCTCCAAAAATATACTTTCTTGAAATCAGAATTGTAAGACATTCTTATGTCACTAAAAGTCTATATTTTATTATGTCTTTTTCATTTTTGACTCACCAACATAAGCTGGTTGGCAATGATTGCATAGTTGTCAACATTATTCAAGTTTTGCATTCAAACTATGATAGGCTATCACAAGGTCTTAAGTCTTTGGTATGCTATTACTGTAGGTCTGAAGACTGATATGCTGTCACAGGAGGTCTGAAGTCTATGATATGCTGTCACAGTAGGTCTGAAATCTGATATGCTGTCACTGTAAGGCTAAATTCTGTCATATGCTGTCACTGTAGGTCTAAAGTCTATGATACGCTGTCACTGTAGGTCTAAATTCTGTGATATGTTATCATTGTAGATCTAATGTCTGTGATATGCTAGGAGTTCCTGTCCTTGTCTCACCTACTTAGCATCATGGTGAATAATGTAAAATTTTATATTAAAGTTTGTGAAAGTCATATATCTTTTACATCAATGGCAGGATTCAACTGAACCTGTAGGATAACAGTATCATGGGTCTAAGGCAATGGTCCTTAAAATTTTTGGTCAGTGACCCAAGTTAGGTTTCTGGTGCTAGCCCATCAAATGCTAAAAAAACAATTGGGAAGGAAATTTGTTTCAGTGACCCATTCAAAAGAGCATGTTGACCCAGTTTTGGGTCGTGACCCATTGGTTAAGAACCACTAGTCTAGGCTTTATTGTCATGATTGCTTTGCGTGTTTTAGCAGAAAGCTTGGTTCATCATTGTAAACAATGACCAAGTTTTGTGTTCAGTTTTTGGAAGGTCACATATCTTAAACATCTATTTCTGTACTGAATTGAAATATTGGTATAACATTACCATAGAAATTTCTGTCTTTTAATGTTTTACCTGCATAAGCAAAAAGAATCCCGCATTATTGTAAATAAATTTAAAGTTTTGTGTTAAATCTTTTGAAAGTCACATACCTTCAATATCATTTGTTGTATTCAGTTGAAATATGGGATATATCAATTACTGTTGGTCCAGGTTTATATGTTGATTTACTAAGAGATCCTGTCTTGCTTGTCTCCCCTACTTCTGCAGACTCTCCGTAGTCACCCAATGTTAAAGTTTTGTATGAAAGTTCATGAAAGTCAGATACAGGAGTTACCTAACAAGCATATGGATGCAGGTTTGGCACTGGTTTTCTGCAGAATATTTGCTTTACATATACCCCTATATCCCCCTCCACTGCTTGCAGTGGCAACAGTTTGGATTGGTTTGTCCATCGGTAAAAATTGTTAGTAAGATTATGTCTAAACCACATAACGTAAGACAAATGACATATTCTTAGCATATTTTTGTTGATATACAGATGACAAGTTAAGAAATTCAGGCTGTTATAACAATTGTTCAAATTTTGTTTTACATATTTGTTAACTTTCTGGGCCATTTTCATTTTGCTTTTGCTGTTTCTTTTAAACCTGTCCTGGTCATGTATCATGGGGTTGGTTTGATTTTGCAGTGTTTAAGGCCAGCATATTTGTGGAGGAAGAACCACTGACCTACAGGAAGCTGCTGGCAAGCTTTCTCACATAACCATGTTGTTTGAACCAAGATTTGAACTCACATGGACAGAGGTGAGATGTGTGGGTGATCTGTAAAGGCAAGTGCCTTAGACCATTTGGCTGAATTGGCGACCCAGGAATAGTGGAACATAGCTGAAATGTAACTTGACTACAAAAACCAGGTAAATATTACAATTGTAACCTTACTATGAAAACCAGGTAAATATTACAATTGTAACTTTACTATGAAAACCAGGTAAATATTACAATTGTAACTTTACTATGAAAACCAGGTAAATATTACAATTGTAACTTTACTATGAAAACCAGGTAAATATTACAAATTAACTTTACTACAAAAACCAGGTAAATATTACAATGGTAACTTTACTATGAAAACCAGGTAAATGTTACAAACTGTTACAGTAACTCTAATGGGTGCATGCAGATCTGTGGTTTAAATTCAGCCTTCTTGGAAATTTATTTATTTATTTTTTCCAGGTTTGTGGGAGGTGAGCTGAACACATGTTACAATGCAGTGGATCGACATGTGGAAGTTGGAAATGGGGGTCAATATGCAATTATTTATGACAGTCCGGTAACCAAGAATGTGCAAAAAATAACATACAGAGAACTATTAAAGGAGGTGAGAAAACAAAGAATTTGATTTGGTTCAGTATACTTTGTTATAGATGCCAGCATTTTATTTTAAATTTCTTATTAGCCATGAGTCAGATTAGACCTGTGGCTAATACCAGATTCATAGGATCTCCTCATATTAGCAATGAAAAATGCTTTGGGTAGTATGTGAATTATGGATTACATCAACATGGTTGAATTTTGAATGTTAACTTGAAATTATTGTATCTTCATTTACAATGCATGGTGAAAAATAAGTTCTTATTCTTGCGTCATTTAATAACAAATCACACAAAATTCAAACATCTTAACAGGTGACAAAAAAATCTCTGTTTTCTATGACATATTTTTCCAGGTGTCTATGTAAATGTTGGCTGCGTGCAAAATTTTATTTTTAAAAAAAATCCTATTACTTATGAAGTTATGGTCAGTTGAAGTGATGAGGGGTAACATGGTTTTCTTTCTTGAAAATTCATTGGTTTACAAGGGAGGGTTTTGAATGCTAGTTACTTCTTGTATTACATGGATATCAGACTGCATTTTACTATAGACATATTTGTGACTTGGGGAATCTGAATATGAACTCAGATTTTCAGTATCTGAGATATTTGTAAAGATATACACCAGTAAAGCTGGCCTTTTGTTTTCACTACATAATTTTTTCTTTCAGACTTTAAGGTGGCACTACTACCTTGTTATCCATCACAAACAGATTTTAAAACTATACCTATAGGGGATTATCCAAAATTAATCTCACCTGAATCAAATTCATTGTTAAGCTGTACAAGAGGATTAAACTGGACACAAATCGCACATTGTTAAAATTGTGAGGTGGTTTGACCATGAGGGCAATTAACTAGCTTAATCAATTTTTTATATGATCAAGATACTTATTTTAGGGACTGCTCCAGTGGCCTAAGCAGTTAGAGCATCCGCCTCAAATGCAGGAAGTCATGGGTTTGAACTTTGGCTGAGTCATACAAAAGACTTATAAAAATGGTACTAACAGATGCCTTGCTTGGTGCTCAGCATTAGGAGCTTAGTGTTGGGACAGATTGGCCTGGTGTCAGGATAATGTGACTGAGTGGGACATCATGCTACATGTTTGTTGCATGATGCCCCAGTGCTAGACGTCCCTATAAACTGCCACACTGCAGACATCGTAGTGATATGACTGAAAATTTGTTAAAGCTACGTTAAAAATCCAAATCTCTCTTTCACACACACACATACATGCACACACACACACACAAACACAAACACTCACTTATTTTAGTTGAGATTAATAATAAACGCCAAAATTCAGTAACAACATTCTTTTTGTAGTTGAAAATTTAATACAAGAACTAAATTACTGACATAGACAAGAGGTACAAACATAAATACTCAAGTTATATGAATGCCCTTTAATCAGTGCCTCCTTCTGTATGGATAGTTTGTATCACCAGGCTCTATGTTCCTTTAGTTCAGGACCACTATTTAAACAAATGAGACGGCACCCTGCACTGACCTCTATGTGATACAAACAGTCAGGAGAGATTTCCAGTACAGGATCGCTTGATGAATCTTTTAAACAGATCACAGTGCATGAATCTTTTAAACAGATCACAGTGCACATTGGAGTGCTCAACAATACTTTCAGTGTACCATTCCTTGTCATAAACACATGCAACATACTTTCCAGTCTGCAAATTATCATGGTGTGTGAAATCGGGGCAGTGCACTCGGAATCACTGTTGCCTGCTTCTGACCTACAGTGAACGTGATAAAATCACAGTCTTCATCTACAATTCCACTTCAGAGATTGGAATAAAGCAGCAACGAGAATGGGTGCCTGCAAAAGTCTATACTTTGGCAAAATACTGAAAGGAAATTTTGCTGTACTGCTTGGAAAATCATCAGCTGATACATAATAAATGATAAATTTCACTTTTCATTAATGTTTTCAGCTGCCCAGTTGAACATCTGAGTTGGTGTCAAAATGTGATCTACCATTGCTTGCAAGCTAGCTTGAGCTACTAGGTGCTTCACTGCACTGCCGATGACATCACAGGGGCTGTTATCATGGCTTATGGCAAAAAACCATGCCATTCTGCGTCAGGTTTGTGGTCATGTTTGTGGTGGCACAGGTTGTTGAAGTTTTTATATTGGCTAGTTGCCCCATCACTGAAATATATGATCTTGATGGATGGTAACATGGTCCTGTGATTGGGTACAAGGGCTGAAATAAATGAATGTACAGTGGTAGTGTCATTCCTGAGGCAATCAGAAATAATGCAGTCATTTTAGCATTTTAGCTCACCCTCCATTCTGTAATGTGCCACAAATGGGTGGAGTGTAGCTTACGAGTTGTCTCACTGGTAGCCTTACACAGCATCTTGGACGATGAAGTCGTAGTTTTCAGCAAAGTCCATTAATGGCTTCGTCCAGAGATCTTCCTTCTGGACTGACCTTTGTCAGTATAATGCTGATGGAGACCATCAATGGCTATCAGTCATGTGTGTGTATATTTTGTAACCATTTCATTAATAAATAGACTGCTTCAGTGGGCTAAGTGCTTAGAACATCTGTCTCGAATGCGGGAGTTTGCGGGTTTGAACCCTGGCCGAGTCATACCAAAGACTTACAAAAATGGTACTAGCAGCTACCATGCTTGGCGCGCAGCATTAAGAGGTTGGTGTTAGGACTGGTCAATCTGGTGTCAGGATAATGTGACTGGGTGGGACATGATGTTACATGTCTGCAGCATGTTGCCTCAGTGCTAGACATTGCTATGAACTGCCATCCTGCAGACATTGTAGTGATATGGTGGAAATTTTTTTAAAGCTACATTAAAAATCCAAATCACACACACATTAATATATATCCTATTTTATAATAATTATGCATGTCAGTGATTAAATGAAAAAGAACTTAATAATTTGCAAACATTTAGAGGGGTTGTTTGCTTCTGATGGTACTACATATGCTGAGTTTCAGCACTGGTGCCAGCTCAGAATTGGGGTTACAAGAGCAAAATGATTTAAGGGTGAAAGCACAGAGACACCTGGTTGAAATTTGGCACAAATACAGCTATAATATGTTTCTATCATATCAAAAAAATTAATTATGCTGGGTAATTGGCCATGTGGTCAGACCACATCTTTTATGAGGGCACAGTTTTAACATTGTGTGATTTGTATCCAGTTTGAACCTCTTATACAGCTTAACAATGAAATTTGTTTTAGATGAGATCAATTTTTTTAAATCCCCTTTAGATATAATTTTCAAATAAAGTCATGTTTGTTGTTTGTGATGGATGACCAGGTAGTAGTGCTACCTTAAAATATGAAGAACAAATCTATAATGAACAAATGGACAACTTTATGGGTGTATATCTCTGCAAATGTCTCAGATATTGAAAATCTGAGTTCTGATTCAGATTCCCCAAGTCACAGATATGTAGTATTATAAATTTTAGCTTGATATCAAAATAAAATTAAAATATAAAGTTACTTGCATTTGAAACCCTCTATTTGTAAACAGATGAATTTTCGAGTGAAAAACATATGCTACTCCTCCCCAATTCAGTCAATCATAACTGCATAAGTATTTGAAATTTTTTACTGAAATTTGCATGTAGTTCATTTATATAGAGTTACACCTGTAAAATTTCAATTTCATGGAAATCTGAGATGGTTACTTGTGATTTTCTGGATGGCATGTGATGAAATGACTCTTGTGCACAATAGATTATTTTTGGGTGGAAATAGATTATTTTTGGGTGGGAACTTGTCACCAACAATCATACTTAGTATGGGACAGCATTGTGATATTATGATAAAAGTGTACTGCCAATGGTTAGGCAAGACATTTGTATTGTGATTCCCAGCCTATAGCCATATTGATGTTGTTTGTGGGCATAATGCCATTTTTCAGCAATACATGGCAGCCAGTATATATGGTAGATGAAGAAACTGGGAGAACCTGTAAACTGAGAGAACCCTAGAAAATAACCACCAGCCCACTGGAAGTTACTGGCAAGCTTTCTCACATACCAATATTGGCTGAGCTAGAGACTTGAACCCACATGGACATAGGTGAGATAGCAGTGATTGGTCAAGGCTAGTGCCTTAGACCACTTGGCCACCTGGGACCCCCTGTATAAAAGTATACTTACTGGGCATGAAAAGATAAGTTTAGATATACAACTAAAATGGACCCTAGGGTAAGATTTTATGCCCTGAGACTGGACTTTAGGATCACTGACTTTGGGCATTGTTGGGACAAAGCAGAGAATTGCATGGATATTTTGTTTTACAAACATTCTAGTTATTTATTAAAATATATTTTGAAATAATTTTTTCTTAATACAATACTAAAACATGGATGATTTATGTGAATGATAAATGTTGATCAAAAGCAAATTGAGAAATTATGTCAGGGAAGAAGACTTTGATAAATATGTTTCAGATTATAGCAATATTGTTACACACTGTACACCTGTATTTACATTGTAGCACTTTTATTAAATTGGTAGTAAAAAATGATTTAAGCAACATCTGTAAATAATTTCTCACCTGATACTGTTTAACTGAATTTATTGAAAGTTACCTAAATCATAACAGTTTCAACAAAAATATGCATTTATGGTTGAACTTGCAATGTATGTACTAATGTTTCTGTTTTCTACTTGTCTTGCATATAAGATTATTTTTAAAAAAAAAAATTCTAATGTTTCTGTATTGCATAGATTTAGAAACTTTGATTTGGCAGAGTTTGTATAGAATATGTGGCACATTTTCTTTTGTTTTATGGTGCCCTGTGTGGTCATGTGGTACTTTTGTTTTATGGTGCCCTGTGTGGTCCTGTGGTACTTTTGTTTTATGGTGCCCTGTGTGGTCATGTGGTCTAAGGCACTTGCCTTTATAGATCACTCATACATCTCACCTTTTTTCACATGAATTTGAGTCTTAGATCAACCAGCATGGGCAGGTGAGAAAGCTTGTCAGTATTTTCCTGTGGTTCAGTGGTTCTTCCCAGGGTCTTTCCTGGTTCTTCCTCCACCTGATTTTCTGGCCACTATGATAGCCTATCATGTGCTGAAAAATGGTGCTAAACCAAACAAAACCAAACCAAAAACCTTTTGCTTTACACTAACTGCTGACTTTCTTCTTAAGGAAAAAGGCTGTAAGGGGTTAAAAATACATTATAAAAAGAATTGTTTAATGACAACAGTTTGAATCAAATCTTTTCTGATAAGTGAAATTTTGGGCTTTGTGTTTTGAAGATTCTTTTATATACCGTATATACTTGCTTATAAGTTGAGTGCAACTGCAGACAACATAGACCCTTATCCACTGTCACATAATGTACTGGCAGATCAGGGTCTGTATTGTTCATTCTATTTACAATTCCTAACAAACAGCAATAACCCAGATATGTCAGCACATTATGCAAAGGTAGATCTGGGTCTATGCAGTTTGCATTTGGACTCCCAACTGATAAGCAAAAATATATGCTAGATAAATGTTATTTGCTTTCATTGATAATCTTTTGCTTTTGAAGACTGTCAGTAGCTTAAGTTGTGCTGGTATGCTTAAACTTAAGTAAATTATCTTATAGGTGAGCCGGTTTGCAGGGGTGCTACAGAAGCTTGGGGTGAGAAAAGGAGACCGTGTCCTGATTTACATGCCAATGATCCCACAAGCTATTGTAGCCATGCTGGCAACAGCTAGACTCGGTGCTATTCATTCTCTCGTATTTGGGGGATTTGCTGCCAGGGAACTTGCTGTTAGAATTGAACATGCCAAGGTAAACAGCTCTTTGATTTGATTCTGTTTGCGCCAGTGGTAGATGTTACAGAAGGTGGATTGCTAAGCAGACAAGGATATATATCTTCTGTTAGACAATCAAGATTGGTCAGAGTTTTAGTAGAACACCTGTCATGCTGAAGCCCAAAATTTTAATATCAGGATCTTTGTTTAGGGCTCAAAAAATTTCCATTTAGCCATTTGCCCTGTAGGACAAGTAACATGAAACTTCTACTTATCCTGCATCAATTTTACACATCCTGTACTTTAATATAATTTTGAAGGCTCAAAACCTGAACTTCATTGTCAATGTTTGAGTGAATTGGCAAGGTGAGTATATTCAGGCTTTTCTAATGCCTTTCATGCACTATAAACTGTTGTTTCTGACTTTTTCATGAAATTTCAGCAATTTCTTTGTAAATGCAGCCTCTGAACCCACAACTGAGAAAGATTTTCAATCTGACATTGATGGATAATTATGACAAACTTGACAAAAGAAGGAGATAGGACTCTTCATCATTCTTGCTTGTTCCAACTTTAGCCTTTTTTTTTCTTTTCTTTCTTTATTCTTCCTGCCCACTACGTTGCATACCAGTCCATATTGTCTTGTTCTTTCACTTCATTTATGAATGAACTGCTTTAAATTCCTAGTTGTTCATAACCAGTTGCTGAATTCAAAATAGATCTGCAAACACAATAGGAAGCGATAGAGTATTCCTGATGTATGGGACCCTTATGTAAATCTGATTTATGTTAAATGACAATAAAGTTTTAATCTTAGGTAGTATGCATCTAACTGATGGAGACTAATTTCAAATGTGTGTAAGCAAACAGCAACAAACAGCATAATTTCTGTCAGTTATGTTATTTCAGCTGAGACAAATTAAGAATGAAGAATGCAGTTGATAAGAAAAACACATTTTTTCTCCTTTTTTGATAATTGGCTTAAAATTGCACTCAGCCAATTGTGCAAACATCTTGAAAGAGTCTCTTGGCCTTTCTCACTTGTCATTCATAAATACAAGCAAATAAGTGGAATTTTTGAACCCTGTTGTTGTAAATGCAGCACATTAAGAAACTCTTGTATTAAAATTCACTAAGGACACGTACAATATTTGCATAAATGCAGTGCTGAAAGATTTTTTTTAGACACATGCCCAGGGCAAGTGACTGAAAAAAAATCATTTGTTTTGGCTTAAAATCCACTTGCCCAACAAGGCCATTTTTGTTTTTACTATTATTTGGAAACACCCACTCACTCCTGAAAAAATTAAATGGATTTGTCCCTTATGCTTGTGATATTGTTCATGAGACATAACCCTGAGTCAAATTCTTTTGTGGTGGGGCTCAACTATAATGTTTTCAAATGATTTCACAAATTCTGCATGATCAACTGTATAATAATTAATAATTGTTGCATATACCTCTGCTCAAGGGATTTCTGACTGTACACCTTCATCTTTGTTTTAGGTCAGTGTACAGTATTTCATCATGATCTGTAAGGATGTGTTGTTGGGGGCTTTGGAGTTTGATTTCTGAATGCCTGATTTCTGAACGCCGCATAGTTGAAAACAGAAATGAAGTTGGCGTGATGGCGGTCCTTTTTTATGTCAGTCAGTAGAATCAGTAGCTTCAAGTTTCATAATTAGTTTGTGTGATAGTATTCTGGATGCTACTTTAGAGCGAAAAACATCGTATTGGGAACTTTTATTAGTTGCTAATCACCTAGCTTAACTTAGTTTTCAACGAATCACATAGTTACATCTCTTTATTGTTCAATCAGTGATGCATTACTAAATAAGTTGCTTTCAGACAAATAACTTTTTTTTGTCAAAGGCCCAACAGACAACTCATGAAAAGGGCCCAGTGTATATTTAGGGTCACCACAGCGTATCAGGCTATGTTTTTTTTAGCTTTGTAATGAGAGTTGTGAATAACAAGTGGGATTTGTTTACAAATGACATTGTCAAAATAATATTTGAATTCTTATTTCATTGTTTGTATACAAAATACTTGCTAGGTCCTGGTCATTTTATTTTATTATTTTTACCTCCCTTTTCTGAGGGCCTTTAGGGGAAATTAAATGGTCAGATTTAATCAGAAAGGTATATTTAGTCATAGCAAGAAACACCTCTTGGTGTCCTATCATTCACCTAATTATCCAGACACTAAGAAGTAATTATTTTTCTCTCAGTCTGGATAATTGATTTACTAATTAAAATTATCAATATCAATTTTCCCTGAATATTTTGTTGTGTATTGATGCATCAGACAAGTAGTGTTGGTCAGAGGTGGTCTAGGTAGGCCATCTTGCATAATACCCTTGCTTGCCAAAAGCACTTGCTTGGTCTTAGAAAATTTGTTGTACATTTAAAATTATTGCAGATTTTGAATATTGTGTTCAGATGATTGGAGGGTCCCTTTATTTTGGGTAATTACAGTATGTAAATAATCTGAAGTTATGTTAACCACAGGTCATGCTACAGGGTAGGGAGTGGTGGTAGATGAGAGCAACTTAGAGTTACAAATAATTCTGTTGCAGAATAGGTGTGTGTGTGTGTGTGTGTGAGAGAGAGAGAGATTTTGATTTTTAACATAGCTTTAAAAAATTTCATCATATCGCTACGATGTCTGCAGTGTGGCAATTTACAGTGATATCTAGCACTGGGGCATCATCCTGCAGACATGTAGCATCATGTCCCACCCATTCACATTATTCGGACAACAGGCTGACCAGTCCTAATACTAACCTCTTAATGCTAAGTGCCTAGTGAGGCAGCTGCTAGTACATACCATTTTTATAAGTCTTTAGTATGACTCGGCCAGGTTTCGAACCCGCAACCTCCTGAATCCAAGGCAGATGCTCTAACCACTCAGGAAACCGGTGTGGTGCAATAGGCAACAAATCACAGGCTCAAAATTATCAGTGTCTTTTAGCCAAGGCTAGTACATATCTTGTTGGACTAGTAGCTTTCATGATGTCATTTGGTCCATGGCTAGTAAAGTTTTGGTTATTGCCCATGTGTGGAATGACTAGTGAAACTTCAGTATGAATACATGTAAATATTTTGATCTACTTGTCCTTCTGTCCACAATGAAAGTTATGTTAAATTATAGGCCTTTGTTCAAAGCATTGGGATTTTATATGGTGAGTCATCAGAGTTACTGTGGTTTCTGTTGCTTCCCTATAAGCTAAAATGTGCTCCATTTTGAATTTAATGCAATACTTAGTAAGTCACTGCACCTTTTAGCTCACCTGGCTGTAAGGCCAAGTATGGTCATGATATGGCACTGTGTCTGTCATCCATTCATCAACATTTTCTTGTTAAAACTCTGAACACCATGCTCATCATACAATTCTAATCAAAATTGGAATGATGGTTTATGTCATCAGTGCCCCATGAAAGTATGACTATGAGCAGTTTGAATATGAGTATGAATATAATGAGTATGAGGAGTTTGAATATGATGAATATGAGTATGAGCAGTTTGAATATGATGAGTATGAGTATGAGCAGTTTGAATATGATGAGTATGAATATGAGCAGTTTGAATATGGTGAGTATGAATATGAGGAGTTTGAATATGATGAGTGTGACTATGAGGAGTTTGAATATGATGAGTAGGAATATGAGGAGTTTGAATATGAGGAGTAGGTATATGAGTTTGAATATGATGAGTATGAATATGATGAGAATGAGTATGAAGAGTTTGAATATGATGAGTATGAAGATGAGTTTGAATATGAGGAGTATGAGTATGAGGAGTTTGAATATGAGGAGTATGAAGATGAGTTTGAATATGAGGAGTATGAATATGAGGAGTTTGAGTGTGATGAGCATGAATATGAGCAGTTTGAATATGAGTTAGATATATGCATATTAATTTGAACTTGCATCTGATTGGCTAATGCTTGTCAACAATCCAGCAACCATATTTCAAATCATATTTTGATCAGACTTGTTAATTGTCCTACATTGTCAAGATGTTGGATGAGCATGATTGTGAGCAAGATCTACATATACTAATGAAGTAACTTGTATTGGATTGGCTAATATTATTACCACTCTGGAGACCGAATTACAGTCAGATTTTGCTCCACCTTGGTAAATAAGCTTATATTATCATTGTCATAGACATGTTTTTAAATAAGTGAGATCTGCAGATTTTTTATAATGAGATACCCTGTATCAGATAGGCTGAACTTGTTTGCTCATTTGTCTAGAGATTATATTTGTCATTGAGTTTCTGTAAAACTTGGTAAATGTGTTTATATTATCAACATTTTGGATGACTTCAGTTATGTGCAAGAGACTATGAATATTAATTATGCCTTTATCTTTAGAGAGAATTTTTATCATAATATAGTAAAATTGATTTAAAAAACATGCTATGAAGTTTGGAGATTGTTTAGAAGGTTGTGTTCTTAAAGTGCTACATAAGCTTGCTTTGTGAAATGGTCAACCGCCAAGTTAATATATAAGCAAGGTGAGCAGTATCAGGCCCACTTGGGTCTCTTGTTTCATTTTGTTCTGTAATTTTATTTTCCTAGTTCAGAGTGTTTGTAAGTGCTGACTGTGGAGTTGAACCTGGATGTTACAAGCCAGTGTTAGATGGACAACTGAGCCATATCAATGGGCGCTCACCAGTTATTTTGTACTTTTGAAAGAGTGATGTATGTAAGGTGAAGTTGTTTGCATTTAAAATATGCACAGTGGAGAGAATGTTGGCATACCTCTATGCTACTTTGATGTAATGTGGCTGACATTTCTTTGGATATTGTACTTTTGGAAATTGTAAATGATCTTAGCACACTACTAACGAAAATGACTGCTCCCTTGTGCTCCAAAAATCAGCCTGAATTTGTCTAAGTACATTATCCTTAGCAGCTGTTAAAATAGGGAAAATGAATTTTGCCAGACTAGACAATACCAGCTTCTGAAAGTGCAATGAATGAATTACCAAATATATAAAATGTAAAAAAAAGTTATCGGCTCTTTCCTTTACAATTTACCTCTGAAGTTCAGGAAGTGAAAATGACCAAGTGGAACTAGCACTTTTTTTGAAAGATGCACATCTGGAGTAAAGCCAAGCTATATACTCTATAACACATATTACACCCATCAATCATACACCAAAATAAAGGGAATTAAAGGTTCTTTGAACAATACCTAAGATATACAAGGTCTTTTTTAAATAGCCAGTATAACCAGTGAGGAAACTCTTTTCCGGGGAAATTCTTTTTCTTTAAAATTCTAACCCTATGCAAAATTTGAAACTGTAGAGCGCCACCATAAGCCTGCATATTGAAATGGTCAACTGTTAAGTTATTTATGTAAGCCAAGTGAGCAGTATCAGGCCCACTTCTTTCTCTTGTTTCATTTTGTTCTGTACTTTTACATTCGTAGCCCAAAGTGATTGTAAGTGCTAACTGTGGAGTTGAGCCAGGAAGGGTTGTCAATTACAAGCCAATGTTAGATGGAGCGCTGAACCAGATCAGCTTTAGGCCGAAAGCCTGTGTCATCTACAACAGACCAGGGGTAAGGAACCCCAGTTATTTATCTTGACACATGAAATTTCTTTTCATTGCAAGTTTTCCAAAACATTGATTTTTGCTAGTCATGACTATTTTCTGATATGATCAAATGTCTGTTTATGAAAATACCAAGCCAGACATTGATCATATAGTACATTAATCCATTAATAATAGCAACACAGCCATTATGTCAAGTATCCGTCTTTAAAACACACTAACTACAGCTAAGGGTAACGCATTGATTCCAATGCCTGATGGCACCAGTTAACTGTGCTGCTAGTTGACAGGTACTAGTCAGCTCCGGCATGTATGAACTAATTTGCTATTGAAATTACCATGCTACTTCAGTTCAACTAAGTTATACTTAAGGATAAGGATTGCATGTAAGTACTACATATCCGACTATTGATCATTTATCTTCTATCAGTCTGATGTCATTCTAGCTTTAGGCAATCTTTCAGTAAATTAGACACCTAGTGATACTGTGTACTGCATGTCCAAAAGGAAAATGTGAGCAGGATGTACCTACTGTATGTACTCGCTTATAAGTCGAGTCCAAATACAAACTGCACAGACCCACATCTGCTGTTGCATAATGTGCCAGCAATTCTGGATCTGTGCAGTTTGCTATGAGTAATTAGCAGAAAAGACAACATGAACCCTGATCTGCTAATGCATTATATGATGGCAGATCAGGGTCTGTGTTGTTTGCAGCTGGACTGTACTTAAAAGCAAGTACAGATGATAATGAAAATAATCATCCAATTAAG
The DNA here is from genome assembly GCA_016617855.1 of Megalonaias nervosa. NCBI lineage: Eukaryota > Metazoa > Mollusca > Bivalvia > Unionida > Unionidae > Megalonaias > Megalonaias nervosa. The sequence goes on from JAECUM010008903.1 coordinate 58,751, forward strand.
ATAATGAACATTATCTTTCCAAAACATGGCTTGATGAGCTCCCTTGAATCCAACATGATAATAAATACTCTCATGTTTTATAACCTTTGTCAGAAGCATGGACAAAATAATAATTATTTATCCAGGATTGGTGAATTTCTGAAAATCTGGCCTACTAGAGCACATCTCAGATAATGATGCTTTCGCTTTGCTGGTGGGAAAAGTTCTGGCAGATGAGGCCTTGACTACATTAGTTAGAAATATTGTCTACACAGAAAAAGAAAATTTGCCCATTGACAAATTTTAGTTTAAAAGTGTTCAAAGAAAATAATGAAACAGCTGAATTTATCTCCATGATTTCTAACTGAATTGGGGGAGAATACTCTCTCAGAATTGAAGGACAGACTAGCTGTTGGGATAGTGTTTGACAGTTTAGCTGTCAGGATAGCATTTGACAGTTTAGCTGTCAGGGTAATGTTTGTCTAGCTGTCAGGATAATGTTTGATAGTTTAGCTGTCAGGATAATGTTTGACTGTCTAGCTGTCAGGATGATGTTTGACAGTTTAGCTATCAGGATAAAGTTTGACTGTCTAGCTGTAAGGATAATGTTTGACAGTTTAGCTGTCAGGATAATGTTGGACAAGTCTACAGATTTATCCAACAGATTTAATATAGTGCATCATTCTTGAAGGAAGGTGAACTGAATATTTATTTTAGAAAATTTATAAACCTCACATCTGCTGATGTATCAATCATAACCTTTCATTTATTGGTATTCATGTACTTGGATTCAAAAACAGAATTTCTGTACAGAAAATGTATAGTAGGAACTCTGACTGCTTCTGTTATAATAACAAAACATGGAGGTTTTGCAAACTGTCTCAAAATCCAGTTACCATATATGATTGAGATGCATTGTGTTACCTGACACCTTGTCTTTGTGTTTGTGGATGCAGCAAAAACCAAACTAGCTTTGACAGAATATACGTCAGTAAATCATCAACCTGCTCATCAGCACTGAGATTGTTGCAGGAAATCATAGATGAATCCGAGTTGCCACTTTCACAAGTTCACCACAAGTTGACTGCTGCATATAATGCTCTTTGATCTCATTGACGTTTACTAGAGGTAGAGTCTGATTCTGATATTATGGCAAGCTCCCAGTTTGATGCAATTATGCAGTACAAGTTTCTTTTCTTGCCCTTTCTTGGATGAGATTTTTTTTTATACATTTGCCAAAATGTAGCGTTTATTAAGTTATAATGTTGTCTATCTATTACCTTTTTCTTTTTTGCACAGTAACTTGACTTTTCCTCCATCTACCCGAATTTGTGGATGGATGGCACTTTGAATGAGGAAGAACTCTATTGATTTCAAGGTCAAATTTCAAACATCGAGGTCACTGTGACTGACAGAAGATATATGGTTTATGCACAACTTGAGTGGTCCACCATTTGCAGTTAACAAACTTTGTGGATGGTTTGCATTTAAGGAAAGAAAGAACCTTTTCAGCATTAGGCTTGAAAGGTTAAAGGTCATTGTGACTCAGACTGAAAGAAGAAACATGGTATCTACACAATTACTTGAGTTCTCCATCATCGAGAATTACCAGACTTTGTGGATAGTATCATCTAGAATTACCAGACTTTGTGGATAGCATCATCTAGAATTACCAGACTTTGTGGATAGCATCAACTAGAATTTCCCAGACTTTGTGGATGCCATCATCTAGAATTTCCAGACTTTGTGGATGCCATCATCTAGAATTACCAGACTTTATGGATAACATCATCTAGAATTACTAGACTTTGTGGATACCATCATCTAGAATTATCAGACTTTGTGGATACCATCATCTAGAATTACCAGACTTTGTGGATAGCTTGCACTTGGGTAAAGAAGAACCCAACTGATTTTGGAGTTGAAAGATCAAAGGTTAGTTCAGGAGCTCAGACCTGACCAATTTGTTGATGACCTGCACTTGTGATAGGAAAGATGCTATTGATTTGGAAGTCATATGTCATGGTTCACTGTAAATGAAAGAAGAAAAATGGTCTTCACACAAAAACAGAGCCAAGCATTGGGGATGGCCAATTTCAAATGCATAGTGTGAAAGTTCTTTTGCAACAGAATGTGATTAAAAGAAGACTAATAACTGAACATTGACACACTTGACCATTTAAAGTGGTCACATAGTTGAATGGATCCCAGACAAGTGGCCATTTGCTAATTATGGCCAGAATCTCATTAAGAGATATGTGAAAACATATTGATGATAATTCATAATTATTTTAAATGATAGTCATACAAGATTTTTTAATGTTATTTCTCTAAAATGAATGTGATTTCTATTAGATTTCAAAATTTGTTATGTTTTTCTTGCTTTATATGTAATTATTACTCACATCTGTATTACCCTACTTAAGAAATCCCATCAGCACTTGTTCCAGCTTCAGATAGCAAGCATTATAATATGGGTTAATGTAGTGGACAACAGTTCCATTTAAGTTGAGAAGTGCCATTGATAAAGAGTGGTTTTCTCTGTAATTGAATCGGTATATGACTATGCGCTAGTGCAAACAAAGTGAGAGGGATGATCCTAAATTAAAGGACTTTGAAAAAAGTGAGTATATAAATATATTAATATACCTTCATTCTTTCTGTTTCATTGTTGAAACAGAAGAATCTATACGTTATAAATTCTTTTGTGGTTTTAATCCATGAAAATGTTTTTAGTTAGAGGTCTTTTCTCTTTCTTTCATTCACTGAATAGTCATACCTTTATGTTACATAGAAGTTCAAGGACTTGAAGTCTAATTTTATACTTGATTACCTCCCTTGCACATTCTAAGCTTTCTGGTTGGATGCCCAGGAATTTTGTGAAGCCATTTTGAGTGATACGGGCTGTTGCTGTTTTAACAATATTATCCAGCATATAAAAAGTTGAACTTGAGATTTTATTAGCTCTACTGATCATAAACCAGAAGAGTATATGGGATAGTTTATTTTCCATTGTTTGTTCAGTTATCCATTAGCACAAGTTTGTTGTTGCTACTCCTCCAAAACTGATTGGAGGATTGCCTTGAAACTTTATTCATCCTGTGGTCTAGTTGGCCTTAATTGAAAATGGTGCTGCTCAGACATCCAATATGGCTACCACAGTGGGCATCTTGAAAATTTAAGTGCTAGTCCTCCTGATTGGAAAGTCATATCAACATGGCATTTTCACTGAAAGACTTATTATTTGTCTAGCTGGTCCTAAATGAAAATGGTACCAATCGGATGTTTAGTGTGGCCACCATGGCAGCCATTTTGAAAATCTTGTTATTGCTACTCTTTTTGAATGGATTATCACTAAGAACCTTTATATGATTTCTAGTTTGTCCTGAATAAACATGGTACTAATCTGATGCCACTGTGGCACCCATCTTGAAAATATTTGTATCAGGAGTTCCTGAGTGGATGGTCACATATACATGTGGTTTTCACTGAATGACTTCATATCTAGTTGGTCCTAAATGAAAATGGTGCTGATCTGATGTCCAGTATGGCCACCATGGTAGCCAGTTTGAAAATCTTGTTATCTCTACTCTTCCTGAATGGATGGTCATATTGACATGGACTTTTCACTCAAAGATTTTCATCAAAAGCCAACAAAAAATGTTTTAATTTTAAATAGGCCAAATTTTCCGATTTTGCATTAAATAATCACACTAAAAGATTTACAGTATTCTACTGACATCATTTCAATAAAGAATGAGTCTACTCATTTTGCCCTCATTTATATCCACAGTTTGAGATCGCCCCTTTGAAAAAGGGTCTAGATTATGACTATAACCTGGAGATGTCAGATTCCAAGATGACAGACTGTGTTCCAGTGTCTGCCACAGACCCTGTCTACATCCTGTATACTTCTGGAACCACAGGTCAACCCAAGGTTAGAGAGCAGATGATATATGTACTGGCATTCATCTTTTCTTCATCTTATCCTGATGGTTTCAACAAGTTTTGTATAAATCTTGCACTGTGATTTGCAATCTAATTAGAAATTTCAAAAATAGAGACAGTTATATTCCAATGCAAAACTTTGAATAGGTGAAAGGAAGTCTTTTGATGATATAGTACAGCTCACATATTTTCCAAACCCCACGTATTGTGGTGGGGGACTTAATCCCTCCACTTTCGCTGTGCAATAAAACTGTGCAATGGAGCAATAAAATACTTACAAAACACCATTGTGCCTCAGCCGGCACATCAATGGCATATCCACCGTGGAGCAGCTGATCAGCATGACTGATTGACATTTCAACAGCTAATAAATGAAGACCCACCCATGGAAAGCCCAGTATACATCATGAGTGATTGACAATCAGATATCATTTCAGCATATCAGTGATTTTTACTTTGATCATATGTATGGACAATAGAAATTAATTTTAAAAGTCTTGTATATTTTGTACATTTAGAAATACACTCCGACTTGAGGATAGGCTAACCTTGTTGAGCTTCTCTTGAACAGTGTAAATTTATCCTACTGTTTAAACATGAAAAGTAATCCACTGAAGTATGGACAGTTAAACTTCACATAGAAGCAGTTTCTAATTAAAAAAGCAAACAACAAAAATGAAAACACAGAAGTTACACTTAAATGCGAACCAGGTGTTTTGTCCTTAATCAGTAATGGCCCAGTTACGAGATTGAATATACAAGTACACAACTGTCAACTAGTTAAATCCTGAATGCATGTGAACTGTAAGGGACTGGCCATTTAATTTTATGGGATAAATTATTATTTCTGACTGTGGTATTTTTTTTAATTATTTCATTTATTACAAGGTATGTTTTTTTCAAGTAAAGCAAAGAATGGCATAATGTCCTTTTTTATATCACAATCCAGTATAAGACAGTATTTTTCAAGCATCCCCCCCTTTAGAAATTTAAATGGTCTCCCTAATAAAGACTTAGCTTCAGCGGATGTTCAGCAAAAATCAAGGCAGCGACCATTGTAAACACTGTTATAAAATTTTCGCATCAGAAGATGTCAACTTCAGCTGGGAAAAGGTGCGTTTCTACCGCAAGAATGACTTAGCATGTTGCACTTAATACATGTAGCTCAGATTATGGTCCATTCAGTAACAGCGGAAGTTTTGCTGATAGACATTTGGAATAGTTAATCAGTGATGACTACCCATAGAAAGACCCATATGTCATGCGTAATTTCAGACACCATTTAAAGAATCAAATGATCTTAATTTCTATAAAATATATTGGGACAATAAAAACAGTAAAGTAAAAAGTCTTATATTCTGTATATTTCGAGAAGGTTGATCAATTTCTAATTGCAATATGTTTACACTTTATTCAAAGAAATCTGAACAAACTTGCACGTTGACTTGACGGGAGGCATGCCGCATTGATCTTCTTTTGAACACTGTCAATTTATCTTGCAGTTTACAAATGAAAAGTAATCCTTTAGGTGTAGACATTTAAATTTCAGTTGACAGTTGTTTTAAAAAACAAGAGCAAATTATGATCTTACGAATCACATAATGACCAAGTTGCGATTCTGAATATACATACTTGTTCAGTTTTAACTACATGTGTACTGCCAGGCCACTTAATTTTAGGGTTGAAATGATTCATCGATATATTGATGCATGGATACTTTTGCTGGAACGATACACATATTGGTACAAGAGAGGGAGAATCGATGTAAAACAATACTTACCATATATATGTTATTTTAGTCTTCAACAGTTATGAATAATTATTATTAGTGCGCCACCTTATTCTTTAAATATAGAATTCATCTTAAACAGCATTTGCAGTCCAAGGCAATCATTTTTGTTAGTGAAAACGGAAAATACTATTGAGAATACTTGCTCACAGTCTGCAAATTCAAACAAAGCGACATGGTTTGTACATGGTTTGTAATCTGCCCTCACCCCCAATTCCATGCTAATTATCTTAACCCATCAGCATGTTCAGCATAAAGGATACATTCCAAACATGTTCCATGTTCATAATGAATATAACGAAGTACTTTACTTATCATTTAATAACCAATTTTACGTGAAGTTTCTACATTGAATTTGATCTTGTCTACTTTGGTCAATTTGAAAGCCACACTATCGGTGTGTCACACAGTGAAATATGTTACATTCAGATCTTATTGGTGGTTACTGCTTGTTCCGGTCGAGGTTAAATAATAACTACCAATCAGGAATTAGTGTAGCTTATTCCTTGCATGACAGACAGGAAGTACTAGCAAAGCAAAAGAGAAACTTTGCTCAAAGTCATTGATATATAAAGTACTTAAACAGAGTCAGGGTATACGATTGTGTGAATCGTGCAAAATATATACGAATTCGCACACTTGGAGAACAGTGATGCACAAGAACTCCTGCAAATTAGTTGAAAGTCCTGCATATGAAAATATGCTCAGCAAAGTATATGTTTTTTATTTAACTATTCTTGTTGCGAAATATTTTTTGGGTAGACAACAAGCAGACTATGGCATTGATTTTCTAAAACACTAATACAGCATCATAGATCAGATAAGAAATCTGGCATAGTAGTCAGTAAACTACTGATTCAAGAAGTAAGTTTGTGTTAGCAAAAAATCCTTTTTTGGAACAGATGTATCCAAAAGGCAAGATCTATGAGCTCTGGAGAATTCTAAATAACAGCCACAATGATCAGTTCCCCAACATCTTCAAGCTGACAAAGCCAGCTGTGCATATGCCCTTTCAGAAAGAAGCACAGAAAAATATTCATACACATCTAAGAAGCAGAGTATGCTCAGAAATAATTAACAGATTAATACCTATACAGCTAGAGGTGACATCATTTAAAGATTTGATTTCAGAAGAGCTCTAAAAAAGTGGAGTATCGAAGTGTTAGGTAAATATTGAACCATGACTATTTTCTCCTCCCCCTCCTTCTTTTCTACTCTCCCCTTCTTTCGGTGACAAAGGGGAAGTTCCCCTTAAGATAAAGTCCTGGCAGCAGCTCTCCTTAAACTGTACATGGGAACAAATTTGGAATTTCTCTTTTTATGTGGAGATATTTAACCAGTGAATGAAGGGGCTTATGGAATAAATTAAATTACCACAGAATCATCAAGGGGACAGATTTCAAGCAGCTGAAGTTTATCACCTTGTGTAAAACAAAAATTAAAAATATAGAATAGGACTGGGTGATGTCAATAGTTTTCCTTCTTCATTAACAAATACAAGTACCTGTGGCCACAGCAGTCTTTTGCATCTGCAAGAAGTTCAATGTGATAGATTTTGTTGGTATTCATCCTCATTCCCATGCTCAGATTTGTTCAAGATGAGATTTTCTTTGCACAAGGAAACTGCTTTATTTGTTCTGTTTTGAAGATAACATCATAATGTCTTCCAAGTTTAAGTTAGACATGAAATTGGTAATAAGATGTTTACAAAGCATTCATGCAGTACAGAACAAAGGGCCTTGTTGTTGTTGTTGTTGTTATAGGGTTTAACGCCATTTTTCAGCACTAGATAGGCTATACATGGCGGCCAGTATTAATGGTGGAGGAAGAACCCTGGAAAACCCCGGGAAGAACCACCGACCCACGAGAAGCTACTGGCAGGCTTTCTCACGCACCCACGTTAGCCGAGCCTGGACTCGAACTCACGCAGACAGAGGTGAGATGGCAGTGATCCGTAACGATCAGCGCTTTAGACCACTCGGCCACTCGGGGCCCCACAAAGGGCCTTGTGGCTAAAGTGAGTTAAATGGAGCCACCATTAAATGGCCTAAAATGATGAATAAAACTCACTGAGGTAGTCTGTTTGAAAGTATTTTTGTTTTCTTGTCATTGATGAAAATTGCATATAAATATATGATAACTATATCTCTGTCCGTAATCTGCATACTGGAAATACAACTATTATGTCAAAATACATAAAGGGTCACCACCTACCTTTCAAAGATGGAAAGACCATCAAGTGTATCAATATATATCATACCGTAGGCTGCATATTATGAATCTTATCAATAATGAATCGTATCAATAGTTGTATTGTTTCACCCCTATTTTATTTATTGTGATAGATTGTTCTTTCTGACTGTGATATTTTTTGTTATTTCATTCATCACAAGATAAATTTATTTCAAATAAGAAAAGAAATATCATGGTGTCCTTTTTATAATACAAATCTCAGGTTTAAATAACCCCTCTGTATTCATGTGATTGGATGTCAGAAGAAACCGATTTACACACTTTCTGAGGAGACAAAGAATTTATGTTCCTTTGCTGTTGGTCAGAGATCTTTTGGGTAATACTGTATTATGCTGTATGCACTAGTACATTAATTCACATGTGTCAGAAAATTTAAATGCACAAAATTAAAGAATCATGTCTCATTTCACAGTAAAATTAAGTTTTCAAAATCTATCATAATATTCTGTTTGTTTTAGCATGTAATAACTCCAAAATGTAGATTGTTTTACCCTGGATGACCTCTGACCTTTGAAGCTCGTAAGTGAGGGAAGATCAAGTTTGGTTGTAATGGCAGTTTAAGTGTTGATTCATGTATAGTCTGAAAAAGGAATGCAGATAAATGAGACTAGACTGTATCTTTTTCCTTTGTCTGCATTAACAAACACTGACATAAGGGGATCACTTTTCCAATGTCTGCAGTAACAAACATGGAGATAAGGGTATCACTTTTCCAATGTCTGCAATAACAAACACTGAGACATGGGTATCACTTTTCCAGTGTCTGCAATAACAAACACTGAGACATGGGTATTACTTTTCCTGTGTCTGCAGTAACAAACACTGAGACATGGGTATCACTTTTCCATTGTCTGCAATAACAAACACTGAGACATGGGTATCACTTTTCCAGTGTCTGCAATAGCAAACACTGAGACATGGGTATCACTTTTCCACTTTAGCAGCAGTAGCAGGACAGCATTTTCTTCATCAATGCTAAATTTCTATGTCAGTGATCAGGATCATTTTAACACTGAAAATTAAGGAGGAAAATTTGAAAAAAGGTGTACATTTTTCTAAATACAAGGGATGTTTACTGAAATAAGAATGACAGGGTTTGCAAAATGATACTTTATGTTTTGTGCATACTGTTGATGTTACGTCATAGTGTTTTGCAAATTAGCACAGATATATTGTGCATCATGGAATAGATGCTGAGAGTTTGTGCAAATGTTTATACAGAGGTTACATTAATCTTCACTTTACAGGCAAGACATAATTCTCTGTGATTTCATTTTTGTAGGCTGTAGTTCGGCCAAGTGGTGGACATGCAGTGGTCTTGAAGTGGTCCATGTGGAATATCTATGGCATGAAGCCACAGGAGGTTGTAGAACATAAAATGTGAACACACTTTTATTCATGTGGTACTAGTTTTCATTAAATTAGTTGCCTCGCTAGATGCTCAGCATTAAGAGGTTAGTGTTAGGACTGGTTGACCTGGTGTCAGGATAATGTGACTGGGTGGGACATGCTACTTGTCTGTGGCATGATGTCCCAGTGCTATACATTACTATAAACTGCCACACTGCAGACATCGCAGCAATATGACTGAAAAATTGTTCAAGCTACATTAAATATCCAAATCACATGCACATCACATTATTCTAAGTTGAGTGCCCTTTTAAGACCCTTCCAAATTTGGAAGCACCTGTATTATGTAAATTTTATTGTGTTTCAGTTCAGTTTCAACAGACTTTTTGTTCTCATCACATTATCATATCAACTTCCAATTAAGACATTATTATCTGGCAATCCTGTGTACTCTGATGAAATTAAAACAGATTTTTATGGCAGTGCAAACCTTCATAAAATTATCAAAACACTTTTCAGATTAATACACAGATCACAACCACACTTGTATTCAATCTTTCTTACTTGTATATATGATCTCAGAAATAATTATATATTCTTGAATGGATGATGTATATATTTATATTTGTATATGTATATTTATATTTGTAGATGTGTATTTATATACACCACTCGATAGCTCGCAAACCCACTTATAACACGGGGTCAGGCATGGATCCCAATTTTTAAACCAGAAAATACCAAAAAATTGATCCCTATTGGTTGAACTTGAAGAAAATTGTGATCTAAATTGGTAATGGAAACTTGATATACCACTTGTTTTATCGTTGAAAATGGTAGATAGAACCTGGAAATATAATCAACATTATGAAATAACGACTTTTAACAAGAAGTCATATAATTTGTTACATTTTCTTTTCAAACGACATTCTTAGTAAACCGCAATTAACAATATTCAAGGACATTTTGATCAATGAAAATGTCACGCCAAGTGGAGGCAGTACTTTAATAAATAAATACCAATTAAATAATTATTTTATTTAATTGAAATTTGTGTTCTGGTTCTATCTTTTAGTTCCTTTTAAGTGTAATCATCATAAATGCAATGTGTCCTCTTGTAATTAAATGTCAAATGTGTCAATCTACTGTAACAGCTATGTCTGCGAGCGTTTCGCTGAGAACCTAATTAAGTGCCCAAAGTGTTTTGATATAGGACTAGCAGAAGCATCTGTTGTATTGTTGCATTAAATACAAAGAGGGCCTCCTTTTCTATTATTGCGGTAATTACGTCATCTGAATCAAATAAAGCAGGTGGAATTGAAAAAAAGTCAAAAGGCATACAAATTCTACATGCTTAAAAACCAGCAGCACCAGTCGTATGTCGGGTAACTCATTTCAGTTGATCAATCGAACACTGATACATTTAATTGTGTACATATCTAATTAAACTACCTTAAATTAACCTACTCAATCATAAATGTGATTAAAGATAGTAAGGCAGCCAAGCGAAATGAGTACTTCGTAAAATAATGAGCTTTGTTTCACAGATACAGACCGTTGTGGGAAAATCGAGTTTCAGAGAATTCTTGAATTTGCACGTAGAGATATCCTCAAGGATGATAAGAAGATTCACTATTACTTTTGCAATGAAATCATGGCATGAATATTGTACTAATCGAAAAATACAAAAATTGAGTTTTGACGTAGACAATTGTCTGACGAAATAAATGTTACGTGTTTTTAATAAAAAGGAATCTTGTTTGATAGTGTATCAACAGTTAGTCTGGTTCCATGCTTCGTAGACTCATAGTTTCGTGAAATCCTATTGTACAACACTCTGGGAATCAGACTAATCAACAAAACAATAAGCAGTGACGTAATACACGAATGTTTTCGCATAACATGTTTGGTTGTTGAAACCAGTTGCAATCATGTTATTGATCTTTCAGATGTTGGACATTTTGAAAATAAATGTGGTATATAGATAATAATGAACAACTTCATCAGAAAAAGCGCTTTATTGACGATTTTTCTCGACTCAATTGTAAAACGAGGATTCAGCCATTAAATAGCCCAGTTCCCCCTCCCCCCAACCCCAACCATGCGGTTTTCTGGCTGTCTAGCGGGTTTTTTGGAGGTCCCTCAGTAACTTGTGCCCTCGCTTATAGTGCTGTCTGTGCTTTTGGACCCTGATGTGCGCGAGTTATCGAGGGAGAGGTGTGTATATATATATATATATATATATATATATATATATATATATACAGTCCTACCCACTTATGTCGACAAGCCGCCTATTTCGACAAAAAAGTAAAGTCCCGGTCCCTTGGTCTACTATTACTACCAAAATTGTCATGCTTATGTTGACGTCGAGATAAAAAAATAAACGTACATGTCGACAGAAGCCCTTGGTCCCAGCTTGAACAAAGCCTTTGTTTTCTAATCATTTATGTCGACAAGCTGCCAATTCCGACCCAAACTTTGTTCAACAATTAGTTGATCTTGCCGCCAGGCTTTAATTTTCTCGCCTAATCATTTATGTCGGCAAGCGCCAGTTCCGACCTGTACTTTACTCAACAATTAGTTGATCTTGCCGGCAGGCTTTAATGTCGCGGTCGGATAAAAAAAAACAAACAGGCTTTTGTTTGGTCCTGTAAAGTTGGCCTCTCGCGGCGACTTAAATAAAAGCAATGAAATCTGATCTGATTCTTGCATTTTCCAAAGTGATCGGTGATTAAAACAAGTTTATTGCGCTGTGAAAGTTTCCTTTTTAACTTTATTTATATTTACGATGGCTACCAACGGCAGTGTAAACGCAGATTAAATTTACAGTCTCTGGAAACTAAATATCTGGCTGTTAAGGAAGTTGAGGGTGGGACATCTCGCAAAGATGTCTGTGAAAAATTTTAGATGTATTGAGCAGACATTGTTACAATATTGTATTATAAGAATCATTTTCTTTTAATACCTCATTAGCATGTGTCAATGTATACAATATTATGCCTTCATTAATCATATCAGCCGCATATCTCTTGTTCGCTTTTATGTACTTTTCACGATGACTTCTGTAACTAAATACACGTACTGTTTAAACCAACTTGTTGACAGGTTTTCATTTCCCTGTGAATAGCCCCATCCCTTGGTAGCCTCAGTAAGATGGGAATTGACTGACCAAAATCTAGGCCAATTTAAGTACATGTACTCCAAGCGTGTAAATAACAACTATGCAACCATGTGCTTATGCCGACATTGAATAATCGTAGTGAATGTTTTTCATATCAGGATGTGACCGATGCAATATTTTATTGTGGATTTTATTACACAAAGGTAACCAAAATGTAATTTGTCAATATACAAGTGTATTTGACACTGGTTTTGTCTTCATGTAATCAAAATTTGCATTGTTTGGTTTCTCAAAGTGTAAATGCTACCACAGGAGTCTGCAGTTTTATCAGTAAAGCACGAGGAAATTTCTGACAACATGAAATCACCTTAACGGTATTATAAATTAACAATTAACAATAATTTATAATACCGTTAAGGTGATTTCATGTTGTCAGAAATTTCGTCGTGCTTTATTGATAAAACTGCAGACTCCTGTGATGCTACTCACTGACGACAGGTCACCCCTTACTGATGAATTTAACTTGTATCTTTTTTCCAGTACCCCCCCCAACACTTATCTCGACATCCGCCCATGTCGACAATATTTCCTCGAGCCCGAGGATGTCGACATAAACGGGTAGGACTGTATATGCATATATATTTGACTTATCTATTTTAGTGCAGTACACAGTTATTGTTTGTTAAACTTTCTCTTTAATGGGGGGGGGGCAGATTTTAAGAATCTGCCAGCATTCTGCTGAATCCCTAGATATAAATCATATGTGAGATGTTCTCTTAAATAAATTCTGTTTAAAAAGCCTCCAGAATATATCATGGCAGAACCTATCAGGCCAATAAAGTTGTTATCATGGCCCAGCTGGACCAGTAATGCGGTAATGAATATTCTGTCACTGAAGGCAAAACGTGACTCAAGCAGCCTTCTTGCGAAAAATGTCTTGTCAGTGTTGCCCTTTCTTAGTATAACAGTGCAGAGAGACCTTGCTGCAACAATCAAGAAAAACATATTTGTTCATGAAAATAGTGGTTAAGCTACTTTACTTTCCACCAGGATCATACTTCAGGTCTTTTAAAGATCAAAACTCATTCAACCATTGCCTTCATTCACCAAAGGTACAGCATGGATATTCTGAGATGATATCCCCAGTGCTGGTCAGGATGGAGACCTTATAGGTGAAAACCACATGGTGAACATCCCCCATTTCTAGCAACACATAAAATACTTTTTAGTTGTTTGCTGCATATCAAATTCTTTGTCAACAGGGACAAATCCCATATCATTCCTTCCCAATTCTCCATTCATCTGTGTATGGTGTTTGAAACTTCCTTGTCTTTTGAGTTTGTCTCCACCTAGACTGTCCCATGGGGATCATCTTCATGGCAGCACCCACCTCTTTTGTGGAGAGTTGAATGTTATCTAGGGAATTTTTATGCCTCATGGGTCTTTTCATTGCAGCTGAGAACCCCATAAACCCATTGCAGCAAGTTCACAAGAGCCTCACAGATCATCCTTCTATCATACTGGTAGCCATTTGCTTACCAGATCCAATGATGAAAGTTTTAGACTATGAGGTTGCATCTTAGAAAATAGGAGGACTTTCATGGTGGGCATTTCGCTATATTATCAACTGCTGGAAATGATGATGATCTTTGCAGAACAGCAGGACTGGTTCATGTGCCCACCTCATGCCCTCCTTTCTTATTGAATGGGGGTTGAACCCCTTTAAGGGAGCACCATGCATATGAGTCTGTTGGAAAGAAGGTTATCATGCATACCTTTTGATTGCAGTAGGTGATTGTTATCTGAAACGGGCACTCATTTTCTTTCCATAAGCTAGACTGTCATCAACTCCTTAGGGAGGCAAGGAAGAACTAATTCTGCAGAACAGATCAACATCCAAGTCTGCCACAACCAGGTAGACTTTAGTTTCATGTAGACTCAAAGTCCTGATGGAATAAGCTGATCCATGCAACATGGTCCTTTTACCCCTCAGCATTTGGTTGAGATCTCCTTATGATGAATTGGAACACCAAGCTCCTGACTTTCTTTTTGTTAGCCATGGTCCTTTCACCCCTCAGCTTTCAGTTGAGATCTTGCAATGAGGCGGAACACCAAGCTCCTGACTTTCTTCTTGCCAGTCACGGATTTGAAGGCCTGGTCAGCCAATGCCCTTTCTCCCAATAAGAATGGTATTGCTGCAATGTTTGTCCTTTCTGGCTAATGGTTAATCCTGTTTTTAAACACAATGTTTTAACTAATTTGGTGTGAATCAACAGAAATCTTACCATATAAATAAGGCAAAATCTGTTTTCTTTTTTCTGGTGTTAAACTGTGCAATCATATTAAATTTACATATTCTGTCAAAGTGAAAATTGATGCTAAAACCTCATTAGTGTGCATTTTTTCAAAACTCAATAATTTCCCAGAAACCCAAAAGTCATTATAGTGGGGTTAAATATTACTTGTTCAGAATGCTTGATGCAATTTATGCATGTCTTTTCCCATGTCTAACCTGCTAGTGATCACTGACAAGTTGAACAATATGTGAAGTGAAACTATGGCTCAGATTTTGATGATGTGTTTTCTGATAATAGAAATGATGATAATGATAATGATGAAGATGAAGAAGATCATAATGATACTAATAATGGTAATGATGATAATAATGATTCTGACCTTTTTGAGACTGCAGAATCTGTTGAATAAATGTTTGCACTGTATTTTCAGGTATGGTGGGCAGCCTCTGATTTGGGCTGGGTTGTAGGGCACTCCTACATCTGTTATGGCCCTCTGTTGAATGGCAACACCACTGTTCTCTTTGAGGTAATTACGTGATACCTACACTAGAGCCAAGATAACAGTGTACATGTATTTGCATATTTATTTTATATAGGGGATAGTTATATCTTTGTTAGTCACCCACCCACCCAATACAAAGGGATATAAATCTTATGCATATACTGAAAATTGGATGCAGAATGTTGTGACTGTTACCATATATACTAGGTCACCATGAAAACTAAATGGGGATACCCTAAATTATTGTCATAGTTTGTGTTCAACTGGCATGACTAATTTATCATTCATATAATGACTTTATTCCCTAATCAACAAGATGTTTGCCGAAAAGGTCTATTTACTGGTTGATTAAACATCTCTGTTTCCTGTTCAGCTAAACATATGGCATGCTGACATTGTATAATAAGTAGTTATAACCAGACTCCCAGAAGCACTCCAAATTGTTAGCCACAAGGTGTGTATTATCCTCTTTTTGGTGAAAAAAAGTTTCAAAAAATTTGTCGATCTGAGAATACCATGGCAAAAAATTGAGTGACATTTTAAAATTTAACATTGCAAAAAAATAAATTTATTTAGATATGATGTCATATGCACATGATGTCATATTTAACATTCTTTGATACCTTGCATCTCCATAACAGTATAAAGTATTAACTACATCTTAATTGGAATTTCTACCACAATCAGCACAAAAAATGATTTTGAGATAATTCAGAGACATTCTACTGAAATAGTGAAAGTTATAAATAAAGAACTCGTTACAGACAAGAACTTTCCCAGACATGTTTAATGATTGCATTGCGATAAGAGTTGTTACATTATTTATGATTATGTCATCAAATATATAGGACAGCATTGGATAAAGGCCGAATTTGGCCCCCAAATTAGAGATAATTTTAAGTGATTGTAACAGTATTTGTTATGGTTATACCACAATGACTATATTTCCACTGTAACTTATATACATATGGTATTGTGTAACACTGAAATTAACCTATAATTTTGTTACTAAATGGGCATATGCTCATCAGAAACTTCAAATTTCCCCATATTTCAGCATCTTCAAAGACCTCCAAAAATAACAGTGCTATAAAGAAAAGTGTTAATTTTTTTTTACAGAAGAACCTTTTCTAACCATCTAAGACATGTACAAATTTCATATGTGTTCTCCTTTAAGCTCTCCTCCTTAATGAAAAGAAAAATAAAGACAAACTGATTTTTATTCAGCCATCACCATATTGGCCTACACAGTGTCAAAAGACACTTTTCTTTTTTTTCTTTCCAAATAACTTGACATTCCATGTTGGTTGTCATTTGTATTATTTCTTTCTGTTTTTTTCTGATCAAGTTATGGCACACTCTTTAGTGCAAATCCAAATATTGGAATGAGGGTAGCTAAATATAGAAGTGGCACATGAAGAAAATTGATCCACAACAAAAACAAAAATCAGCTTACAGCATTATTTTACTAGTGGGGTCTGAAAGATAAGGAACGATGTGAGAAATAATGATTACTGTGCATCTTTTACTTACCTTGATCATTTTCAATAGTATTTATTGTTTTGATTTGTTTGTAGACTGTATTTTACACTTGTATGAGTACACAGTCTTGAACTCAGACAAATAACAATGGAATATGAAATAATCAGGTGTGAAAGTAGTGAAATTAGTAATTTTAAAGTGCAATATGTTTATCATCATTATTCATGCTTTCCATTCGATGAATCACTTTAGTATACAACTTCACAGTAACCAAAGCAATAGAGAAAACTGAACATTTGATCTCCAACTTACTACAACAAGGAGAAATAAATTGATTGCAATATTTCTCAATTAGGTATTTATTGAAGAAAGGAATTTTATTGGTGTTATGAATTTTACTCTGTAATGCAAAGATGTACCAAGTATTTTTTCTCCTTTGACTATGTTTCCCAATTACATTACGTTAGGAATATTAGCTTGCTACCATGCGAATCCAGCCTACTAAAAGATGGAAATTGTCTTTTCATGTCTATTTCAGTAGACAAAGGGCAATAACTTTTGCCCATTACCTGCCTTTGGCAACGCCAGTTGTTATTAGTTTTTCACTTTGCTGCTGTGGTGGATACTGGATAGCATCATACAGTTTATCCTACTACAGTCCAAACCATTTTTGTGTTCTAATTGACTCATCCAACATTCGTTTTGGATTTATTATGTGGATTAATCATTCAGCTGCAAGTTGTATAAAGTCCTTTTATAAATTCTGCCAATTTGAGTGATTTTGTCACCTCTAGGGATTTTGTCCTTTTAAGACCATGTCATCCATGCTATCATTGACCTCCATCAGGTCATTATGAGTTAGCGTGTCATTGACTTTTTTTGCTTGCTCCATTTGTGACGGAGTTGGTTTTAGTGAGTTAATTACATGCTGTGTTGCTAATTTATGCTTTGTTTTTCCCTTCAGTGTGTCATTTCTGTAGATCTTCTCTCCCTTTTAGATCATCCAGTCTTTCTAGTGAACTGGGAAAAGTTAGCCTTTTTTCCATCTGGTATGGAATATTTAACCAACTGGAAACTGGTGCAACTTCCTCGTGTTTGTATAATCAGAATTGTCAAGCTCATCGAGTCCATTTGCAACTCTTTGTTTTATACAATGTAGCAGCAGACGTGATCCTGCTTGGCCATCTTTTTATGCACCCTTTAAGATAATAATGTGAGCACAATGGCACTCCGTTTCAACTCCCCTTGATAAACAGCCATAATCACATCTGAGATTCAATCATTCTGTGTCATTGGTGCAGCCCATTGGCTGACCATGGGAATCCCACCGGAGAAGCCCCAAGCAGAAATAATGGTATGTACCAGTGCCATTGTGCATGGTTGGGGTGCCTCTACACCTGAGCATCCAAAAAATGAAGGCTGTCATCATAAACTTTCATTTCGGAGAAAAGATAGACTCTCAGGCAAAGTGGTTCTCATTAGGTCTGACAATTCTGAGGTGGTAACCTAATTCCTCAAACAGGGAGACACAAAATCACCTGATCTGTGTGTTCTTATTTGGCAGTTTCTATGTTGGTGCGACATTCTCAATTTCAATATATGAATGTACACATTCTTGGCAGACTCACTGTCTTGGCTGACACTCTATCCAGGAGATGGCAAGTCCTTCACATGGGATAGTCTCTACATCGATCGGTCTTCACTCAGATTTGTGCACTTTGATGGCGTCTGATGATTGACCTTACCTACCTTCGTCTCTCCAGTCCCAGATCCAGAAGCTTGGGTTGTGGATGCAGTGTCAATCAGTTTGGAGGATTGTGGGCATTTGCCAACCCTCCTGAGGTTCTGATACCAAAAAATTATACAGAAATTACGGGGTCAGATCTGCAAGATGATTTGGATAGACCTTCTCAGATGGGAGAAGTCTTGGGTCACCGATTGACTCAGTGTAGCGATCTGCCTGGGAGGATTCCAGCCAGCCTGAATCTTATCAAGCAACAAGGGTTATGGGTGTTCCATTTTTGGTTCTTATCAGGACAGTCTTGCGAGACAGACAGTTTAAACCTTTGATTGTAGAGAGAATCTCAAGAGCAATAAGACCCTCCATTCTGAAGGTTTATGAGGGAAAGTGGCATGTTTTCAGGGACTCGTTCCATACCAATAAAATCATCCCTTTGAGTTTCTCCATCCCTCAAATGGCCAACTCTTTTTCTCTTGCTCTTTGAGGAGAAACAGTTGTCCCCAATCTCTATCAAAGGCTACCACCGCATGATATTGGACACATTCTGGCATCATGGCAGACATTATTTTGGGTATGATGCAGACCTATCGGATCCTTTAGCCCTTTTGGTCTCAAGCGACCAAAATCCCTCACTCTGTTTCCAAACATAGCCAATCCTGGGTTTTAACTTGGCTCAGTTTGATTCAGTTCGAGTCTCTAGCTCACACGTCACTGAAATTACTACAATACAAGACACATTCCCTGATAGCTTTAACTTCCGCATGCAAGGTAAACCAGTTGCATGCCAATTCTATCCACCCAGACTATCTTCAGTTGAAATTGAATGGTTTGGTGGTTCTCCGGACTCATTCAGGGCTTTGTGGCCAATATCAGTTACTGTCTGTTGGTCACCAGAGTCATCACTCACTCTTTTCCACAGTCTTGTCGAGAACAGCAGCCATGCAAGATTCTGCTTGCACTTTCAAGCACCACTTTAAACACACAGAGACAAGTCATGGCATGAGCAAATGCCTCTTCCTTCCGTTGAGAGCCAGGAGACAGAATATCACCCTCAAGCCTTTGCTTTGTGGCTGAAGTGGGTTGTAGGCTGGGTGTATTCTGATGTCTCACCAGATCGGAGTCACTTCATGAAGATTACGGTTCAATAGCTTTGAACCATCTCTGTGAGCCTCCCATTCAAACATTTCTATCTGAGAAATAATAGAAGCTGTTGGTTGGCATGTAGAGTCAACCTTCTTGAGTTTTAATCTCAAAGATTTAGTTTCACAGAGGAAAATCTTGTATCTGGTTGGTCTGGTGGTGGCAGCACAGATGGCCAAAAGATCCGACTTGATCAATCAACACAGCCTGTTAGCTTCGCTGGATCTGCCGGTGAAATTTTGTGGGTAAGAAGATTTCAGTACTCATCTTCTTAACCATTTGTTATGGTCACTGGTCAAGTGACCCCAGGCTGTATTGTTTATGCACTTAGGAGAATGGGTTATCATTCATATGGGGAATCCAGCTGTTCATCCCTCAAAGGATAGCTGAGATGGATGTCGGATGCTCAGCATGCCCTCCTCCTATTATTTATTCTTCTAACATAATGTGATTGGGGAATGTATTTGAAGGAGAAAGCAAATTTTCAAGTAAGTTATGTTTCTCTGAGAATACTTATCGAATCACATTACTTAAAAACTGTCACAACCACCCCACCAAGTTAACATTCTCTTTAGTATCTCGTTCAGCTAAAAACTAGTGACACCTGGTGGTGCCAAGGGGAGTAATTGTCAAGAATTATTTGCCCTTTGTCTATTGAAATAGACAGGAAAAGACAATTTTTGTCTTTTAGTAAGGCTGGATTCGCGAGGTAGTAGGCTAATATTCCTAACGTAATGTGATTGGGTAAATATTCTTGGAGAAACATAATTTAACTTAAAAATTTGCTTTTTCCAAAAGGGATAACAGATTTGTTTGGGACATAATTTATGCTTGTTCCTCTTGCATTATTTCTTTGTTTCTGTTTTTCTTTCTCCTGTCACAGTTTTTTACTGAATAACTGAAATAGTTATCTATCCAAAGATTTGAAATGGATTAAAATTTACCCTGAAGGAAATTTGTTTTTGAATACTGTTATTTCAGTTTGTTGCTAAAATTTGTTATTATCTCGCTCATGTTTATCATTTCCAGCAGCTGATTAGTACAGATCTTTTCCTTGTGACCTCAGCAAGGTCATTACAAGTTAGTGTGACTTTGACTTATTCACTTACTCCGTTTGTAATGGAGTTGGTTTTAGTGAGTTTTTAAAATGTGTGTATGTGTGTGTGTGAGAGAGGGTGAGTGTGTTCATTTGTTGGACTTTCAATGTCGCATACATATGTTCATTTATCTGTAAGTTTAAAGTGTATATGTGTGTTTTATATGTACATGTGGATCATCAAAAACAGGTGAGATGGTTGACTAAAGCTGCTATATATTTTCAAATCAAGTTATAAATGGTCAGTTTGATTGCAAACTTCAGCTCTGGTGCAGAATTCTCTTTATCCATGAATAAAAGGCCTCTTATATAAAGTTACCATGTCATTTGAAATTTTGCTGATTTTCCCATTTAACTGTTCAATCTAACATTGTTAAAAGTGGTTGTATCTTCTCAAAGTTTAATTCTCTGTTACCATGTCACCTTGAAATTCATTGCCATTTGACCTTATTTATTTGAAGTACAAGGGTTTGGAAATACAAACTACATGCTACAAAGAGAAATTGCTATGGTATATATCTGGATATTCATAATAGAGCATCCTTAATTTCCAAGTTATTTGATATAAAATGAAAAAACTTAGGAAATAAATGCAATAATATGGCACAATTATTTCTGCAACAAAATCTAAAGCCATTTCCTGATTATATTATCCATTGAATATACAGGAACTTAAGTGGTAAATACTCTTTTTTAAAAAGAAGTAAAAAATTAGAGATAAATTTGAGTTTAAGTTGGTTACACCAAAGTAATGTTGATGATAAAATCATAGGGAGGGGAGCAATGCACACTGAAACAAATATATTTGTATTAATCTGTCTGTTATTTTCTTTTTTTCTATTCCATCAGTTCTGGAGACATATTTGATCTGGTTCGCTGATCCTGTTGACAATAAATATATCAGAAAATCAGTAGTGGCCAGTGAAGTAATAAAACTGTTCTGTATTGAACAAGTGCCTCACAAACTGCATATTTTGCAGCAGTTGTACTCTCTCTCTCTCTTAAAATTCAAATATAGACATTTTTAGAATCACTTATCATCATAAGGAACATTTTTTCATAATTATTAATAACATAAAGAAAGCTCTCCTACAGCCACCCCCATCCCCTGAACATGATACATAAACAAAATAGCTTTTGTTGCAGATGTTTTGAATGTTTGTAATTCTTCTGTTTGGGAAGTATCAGTACTCTGCAATTATTAATGTACAAAGTAAATGCACCATATTTGTGTGAAAAAAATTACGATGACTAGCTGGTCCAAAATAAAAAAGATATCCATTTGACATCCACTTCGTCGACCATGGCAGCCATCTTAAAAAATCACAACTCTTCTTGAGCAGAAAGTAATATTGACATGGGGTTTTCACTAGAAGACTTCTTAAGATGTCCGGTGGGTTTTAAATGAAAATGGTGTCAATCTGATATCTTTTATGGCCACCACAGCAGCCATCTTGAAAATCTTGTTATTGCTGCTCTTGAAGGGAAAGTTGTCTCTAGAAAATACATTTATCTGTTACATCAACATGGGATTTGTTTCCTGTATTCCTCTCAAAGAGGATGGTTACATCAACATGGGTTTTGTTACCTGTATTCCTCTCAAAGAGGATGGTTACATCAACATGGGATTTGTTATCTGTATTCCTCTCAAAGACTATGGTTACATCAACATGGGATTTACAACAATAGGTTTCTTATGATACCTAGTTTGTCCTAAATCATGATGGTGCCAGTCATACTTCCAATATGACTACAATGATGAGTCTTAAAAATCTTTCTGTTACTACTCCCCATGAATGGATGATCATAATAACATGGGGTTTTATCCAAGAGACATTTAATGATGTTTGCATTATCCTTAATGAAAATGGTGCCAAGCTGATATCTGATATGTGCACCACAACAGCTGATTTGATAATCTTGTTGTTACTGAAGAATGTCAGAGATAGTTCCAACACTTGACAGTTAAAAGGAAGAAATGGTTTTGTCTTGAATTTCTGGAAACTGTCTTTGTTTTGGTGTGAAGAAATACAGTTAATATGATTGAATAATTCTTGCTAGAAAACAAGAGTAATTTTGATTGATCCGTCTCAATATTTCTTACCAAAGAGAACAAAAGATAAAATAATTTTTACATGATACAATTTAAAACATGGTCTTTTTCTTGAAGGGAAAGCCAGTGGGAACCCCAGATCCTGGAGTGTATTTCAGGATACTCAAGGAACACAATGTAGCAGGAATGTTTTTGGCTCCAACTGCTTTGAGAGCTATCAACAGGGATGTAAGTGTATAGTCAAATTTAAGAATCTTGTGCTTGTTTTACATATCTGAGTTTTGCTTCTGTACTATGTTATTTCTAATGTATAAAAGTGTTCCAGTTTACTGACATGCAGTGCAAAGAGAAAGACAGAAAGTATTGTAAACAGTGTGTGGGGTCACTGCCATATGTTAATTGACTGGTTTTGGACAGTGGTCAGCTGCTTTTAAACAGTGGTACACCACTTGTAAATAGTGATTTACCATTTTTTCATAGTTAACTTTTTTTTATTGCATTTAAATACTTCAGATTGCAGTTGATAAATTTTTGGTATTTTGTTGTTAACTGCTCTTTAACTGATCATGCACCAGAAGAGCTTATGAGATGGCATGTTCATTGTTGTCTATCATCTGTCATCAGTTGTCTTTCCATCTGTCAATCAGTGCAAGTTTTTATTGCTTTTCTTCCTCAACTGTTTGGAAGATTACCATGAAACTTTACATCCATAATTGGTTGTAAGTGAAAAATGTGGACTTTCAGTAGGGGTGCCACACTTGCCATCTTGAAAATCTTGCTATTGCCATTCCTCCTGGATGGAAAGTCATATCAACATGGAGTTTTCACTCAAAGACTTCTTATGATGTCATGTTGATGCCATGAAAATGGTGCTTCTCAGAAATTTAATATGGCTGTCACAATGGCCATCTTTAAAATCTTGTTATCACCACTTCTCCTGAATGGATCATTATTTCAGCTATTTATCATGTCCAGTTGGTCCTGATTGAAATGGTGCTGGTCTGATGTCCAATATGGCCACTAAAGCATCCATCTTAATTATCTTGTTATTATTGTTACTCCTCCTGAATGAAAAGTCATATCAACATAAAGTTTTCACATGAAGACTTCTTATGGTGTAGGATTATTTGTAAATGAAAATTTGTACTGATTTAACATCCAATATGGCCATCATAGTGTCCATCTTGAAAATCTTATCGCTACTTCTCCTGCATGGAAAGTCATATCAGCATTAGGTTTTCATCACAAGAATTCTTATGATGTCTAGGTCCTGAATAAAAATGGATGTGTCTACCTTGGTGGCCATCTTGAAAATCTTATCGCTACTTCTCCTGCATGGAAAGTCATATCAGCATTAGGTTTTCATCACAAGAATTCTTATGATGTCTAGGTCCTGAAAAAAAATGGATGTGTCTACCTTGGTGGCCATCTTGAAAATCTTGCTATTTACCTGTGTATCGAAACAGGGTTTTCATCAGCATACTTCTTATGAAATCTGTTTGGTCCTAAGTGAAAATGGTGTCTTGCAGACATCCACTATGGTTGCCACAGTGAACATATTGGAAATCATGTCATTCTTCAGAATGGATGGTTATATTGGCATGGTTTTTTTTACAAAAAGTCTTTTAATTGTGTCTGGTTCATCATAAATGAAAATAATGCTAGTCTTACACCCAGTGTGGCTGCCAAAGTGGCTTATTTGAAAATCACTCAAAGATATCTGAGATAATTTTAACATGGTCTTATCTTGAACTTCTGAAATATTTTTTTTTAACTGTAGAGAATCAGTCCTTTAAAGGGACTTTTACTATTGACTGCCTCACTAGGCATCAACATAAAGAAGTTAGTGTTAGGACTGGTTGGCCTGGTGTCAGGATAATGTGACTAGGTGGGACATTATGCTACATGTCTGTCTGTTGCTTTTTTTTTTGCAAAAACAGTCATATTATGGTTTTGCTCACTAAACCAAGAAAAGTTGCACTGTTTGCATAAAGTTGAATGGCTATTTTTTTTTTTGTTTTTCTATTATTTGGTTCAAAGGTTTAGTAAAACAGCCATTTAAGTGACTGTATGAAAGATTTTAAATTTTGACCACTCAGTGCTCACTTCTCAATTTTCCCATCACTTCATACTGTTTTGGCAGATGAAAGAAGTCATTGGATCCCAAATTATTTTTAGTCCATCATGGACCTTGTTTGTCATTCATGATAATTATATATCAGTCCTTCCAGAAGTTATAGCTTTTCCTACTTTTCCTACATTTTTGTTTGACTCCATATTTTTCTCTGTTCTTTCCAAAATGGCTCTACAATCCCAAGGTTTAAAAAAAGTTTTGTCTACATATAAAAGTGTACGTTTTGTTAACCCTTTACCTCATAGAGTGTATGGCTTTTTAGCCCTTCGATATGCATGTAGCAAAGTTACCCAGTGCAGTGCGCTATAAATAGAACACCTGTTACCAAGTCTACTGCATACACATAGGCCTGTTAAGCAGTGAAGTGTATGTTATGTTTAACAGCAATTTTAACCATTTTACATTTTTGGTACACATATATTATGTATGGAAAGATTTAAGAGTAAAATCAAATCATTATAGCTGTATAATTATTTTTCACAGAATAATTTTTTATGTGCTTTAAAATCTTGAGAGAACTCTTTCACCATCAAGTCAGTGAAGCCGCGTGACCAACCATAGCTTCCATTTTTCTCATACTCGAAATTTACAAGTTCTTTGTCTGCATCTATATCACTAAATCAGCTGAATTTGATAATGTATAAAAACTAATGGCTTCCTATATCATTATCAGAGCCTTTACCTAAGTTATTGAAGCTTTCATAGTTGTGATTCTAATCGTGAAAACTTGAGTAAGTACTGAACGAAATCTGCGATTTCCATTTTGGAGAGTGGAGAATACGACCCAGTTACTTTAAATAGCAGATTATGACCAGAGCATAAACAGTGACCACGTGATCTGACGTAATGGTCATTCACACCATGAATGTAGTATCTAATATGGGGTTTTCCCCGAAGGTGGCGCTACGAAAACCCACTCAAAATGGCTGATGTTTACAGAAGACGTTGAAAGGCACTTCCATGAGAATGGTGTAGAGGTGTCAAAAGGTGCTACATGCGAATCGGGTAGAGACAGCCAAAGGCACTTCCATGCAAATGGAGTAGAGGTGTCCAAAGGCGCTTGCATGAAGTAAAGGGTTAACTACATGATGCCATGATTCATTTTGCCTCTTAGTATTTTTCCTCTCCTTAGTTTTTAGCATATCGGAATGTACAATGTTTGCTGCTGGGTGTGTGTTACATGTTGACCCTGATTTGCTGACAGATCTGAATATACAATGTTTGCAGCAGGGTGTGTGTTACATGTGGCACCTGATATGCTGACAAATCTGAATGTCCAATGTTTGCAGCTGGGTTTGTGTTACATGTTGCTCCTGATTTGCTGACAGATCTGAATATACAATGTTTGCAGCAGGGTGTATGTTACATGTTGCCCCTGATCTGCTGACAAATCTGAATATACAATGTTTGCAGCAGGGGGTGTGTTACATGTGGCACCTGATATGCTGACAAATCTGAATGTCCAATGTTTGCAGCTGGGTTTGTGTTACATGTTGCTCCTGATTTGCTGACAGATCTGAATATACAATGTTTGCAGCAGGGTGTGTGTTACATGTGGCACCTAATCTGCTGACAGATCTGAAAGTACAGTGTTTGCAGCTGGGTGTGTGTTACATGTGGCACCTAATCTGCTGACAGATCTGAATATACAATGTTTGCAGCTGGGTGTCTGTTACATGACCAAATAATATACTCAGTATCACTAGATGATAAGATCTAATAATAATCTCAGTGTTCAGAAAGGGAAACATTCTTGAAAGCATGTATATTATTTTCAAAGGATTTAAATTTATGAAAATGATTTCTGTTGTATGGCAGAATTATTTTTTATACTTAGTGTTATTGTCTGTGAATAATAGATTTCTTCTTATTTTGTAAACAGGACCCAGAAGCTTATTATGGGAAAAAATACATGCCTTTGCCAATGTAAGTAAATTATATATATATATATATATATATATATATATATATATATATATATATATATATATATATATATATATATATATCAATAATGTCTATATTTAGGCATCTAATAATGTCTTTATTAATTAATTGAAAATTTCTTATTATCACTCTGTGAAGAAAAAGACTGAATTCACAATGATTCCTTTTGTAAGCAACTTTAACTTATATAATTTTCCCATAAATCTTTTGAAAATTAACAGAGTGACAAGTGCAGATCTTGACAGTCCATGGTCATACCAGTTTTCAGGATTTTTGCTAATGTTTCATATAACTACAATCAGCTTAAGTTAGTCCAAACTCATTAATCGTGGTAGCACAGTTGGTAGAGCATTCGACTCGTAATTAAACTTTTGTGAGTTTGATACTCATTGGGGCCAGCCTGCATCATCTAGCTCAATGTGTCCTTAGGAAAGGAACTAGCTCTCATTTCCTCTGCATGATATAACCAGTAATTATGTGTTAAAAGTACTATTAGCCCCCCTCCCAACATGACAAAATATCATGAATTGCTTCTTTTCTTATTTAAAACTAAACACAGTAGCAACAACCTCATGTTCTGACTCCATTGTCTTCAATTGCATTCAAATTCTTGAAAAAAAATGCAGGACTCCTTTAATTAATCTGATACATTGTCTTCTGCCCTATTGTTCAACAGTGTGAGGCCATTTGAGTTGTTTTACTTTGTCTTGACATTATGAAAATGTATAGTGAATACCCAACAAAATGGCTAAAGAAGTTTCATGTTTATCCCATCATTAATAAAGACTAATTGGTGATATCTCTTAGAAACTTGCATGCATATAAATGCGATTTTACAAAGCTCTTGAAGTGATATCTGTTTATCTGATAGTTGTTTTACTCCAACAAAGGACTTCATTGAGTAAGTTCTATTTTGTATCCCTTCTCCATTTTTCATAATATGATATGTGTTACAAAGATGAGGTATTTTAATTTCATTTATCACATACTCTTTACATAGTGTTTGTTGTTTATTATTTTTGATATGTCAATACATTAGCATATTAATTTCTGTAAATATGATTGCTCCAGATAATAAGCCCATGAAATACTTTCACAGTATTCTCATTATTGAACATGGAAATTTTCTTTGATGTGCCTTCTGGAATTACTTTGTTTTACAGTTACTATCAACAATATGGTTGCCATATTTCAGTTAGTAGCTGAGTGGACATTAGAAAGAAATGGGCAACAAAGTACAGTAATGGTTATATAGGTTGGAATATGAATGATTTACCTCACATGGAACTCTCCAAATGCCAAATTAAAATTAGAACATTAGTAAACCAGCTGGATGTGCACCTGGCTAAGGTGAAAATATGGGAGAACCAAGAAAGTCCATCAAGCTGTCCAAAACAAGCATTTCAGGTCATTGCAGAGAAACTTCCAGCAGCCTGTTGTAATACAGACATCCCCTTTTACATTGCTGCTGTATGTGATATGGATCCTGCACCCATCCCCACGACAAGCATGCTTTAAAGGTCAACATATGGGTGTAAATAAACTCATCTTTGTTTTAAAGAGACTGTCAATAAATGCTGTTCTCTCAGGTGCTAAAAAGTTGTCCAACTACAGCATTCTTCCAAATAAATGCAAATATTTGATCACAAGCACATTCAGTCTGGAAATATTCACAGTCATATTAATGCAAATCAGCACCAGCATCACTCCTCCATTATCAGCAACACTGCTAGAATTAGTACAGTTTTTGCATCCAGTAATTATCCCTTCTGACAAATATCCAACAACTACTCCTGCTGACCTGACCGAGTAACTATTTGACTTTACACAAGAAATTCCATTGGAGATCCAATGTTGAAAATTATATTCCATATTCAAGTGTTCTTTTGATTAGAAGGACATTTTGCTCTTTGAATTGTAGTTTTTAAAAATAAAATACCTCTTATTGTTGGTCAAATTGTGCAATATTACTTGGTGTCAAAGACTATATTTCCAAAGCAAGAATTCAAAGGAGCAGCAGCTGAGCCAGAATTAAATAAAATGTTGAAAATCATTGTTCTTTCTATTTAAATTCATTCCACTCAAAAAAACATCTATGTGATAAACAGGATTTCAAATTGGTAATGATTGAATACTGAATTTATGAACTTCTTGCTTAATTTCCAGCTTTTGCTTGCCAAGGCTTACAAAAGTTGAAAATTATTCAACTTGACCCTTGCATCCAATATTGAATCATTAATCATTTGAAATCCTCTATTTCTGTCACAAGTTCCCATGCTGGTTGCTATGGAAATGCTGTTTAGGAAATATCCAAGAAAATATGCAGATTTTCCATAATTTCCATATATTTCTCATTGATACTGCATATCCATAAGCTATTTACACAATGCTAAATGACAGTGTGCATTTTTATTATTGGTGTGTGGGGGTGGGGTGGTGGGGGTAGGTATAAAGCTGCAATAAATAGGATTTTAATTTTGTTTAAAAATTTATCTAAAATGGACCCTAGTAGCCAGTGATGAATAAATCAAATTTAAAAGTCAGCTTGAAACTTGTTAAAATTCTGTTGGAAAAATGTGACATTAATAAAATCAAAAACTGTCTGTTTTTAAATATTATTTAATATTGTGGCTGTTATGATTGTTAATGAGGCCTTTCCGAGTTCTTTTATTCACTGAAAATATTGGTGTTTGATTTCTTGTTCCCATGAAGTGAAATATGTTTTTAAATACTGTACAAGTCTTCCTTGGTTTTGTGGCAGTACACTCTCATGAAAAGTCTTCATTGATAATCTTCTTGATCTTAAGCATAAATGCTTAAGTTTAAACAAAAACATCTGATCTGGTATAGAAAAATAGAACTCTTTCAATACAGTATATTTGTTGATACATTAATACCAAAGCAGATGTCATATGTGTTGTACACACTAGTATTGTTTGCTTTAATTAGTTTGTTTTTTAACAATATACAGAAAAAATGCAGAGTTTAAAGATTTAAATCACTCATGTCATAACTTGGGTTGTTACTGTTATGATGCAGTCACAGAAAACTAAATGGTGCTTGCTTTTCATTCAAATAGCCTGTCAGTGCTGTGATCTGCTTCAAAATCTAGTCATTTGGACAGCTTTCATAATTTCTTCACTTAGTCCATATGCCACTTAAACATTTTATTGTATAATTCTGCATTCTTTGTTAAGTTTCACTTTTATTCAGTGATTTTGTGTTCTGTATAAGGATACCTATCTCTTGATAGCATGCCCAGTTAACTCACAAACATGCCCAATTCAAGTTAACTCACCAACATGCCCAGTTAACTCACAAACATCTTACAGACATGCCCAGTTAACTCACAAACATGCCCAGTTAAAGTTAACTCACCAACATGCCCAGTTAACTCAAAAACATCTTACAAACATGCCCAGTTAACTTACAAATATGCCCAGTTAACTCAAAAACATGCTTATAATGTGAAGACAAGTGTGGATCCAATTTTAGATTACTTCTGTGAAATAGAGGTTAACTATTGTACTCCCCCTGGTGTCAGCATTGGTATCTGCACAGATAAAAGCATCTGTTCATACATGCATGTGTGTGCACACACTACTCCCTTATTTCAGTTGTAGGTCAGTATTAACCATATTTGACCTCTTCACTGATTTGTATTAAATTTTCAGTTTGATGTTCATTTCTCTGGCACAGTTAATGCTGGAATCATAAAATTGATGAGGATATGCAAATCTGTTATTACCACACTTTTAAAACAGAAAAAGCTCATCATGACCTATATTTCATCCATTACTGGCTTATAACTTTTTGCATTTAGCTCATGACCACATGATACTATCTTACCTAGAGTCATGAAACTTGGTGAGTGGAAGCATACATTTCTATATTCCTTTGGCCAAAAGAGGTCTCAGTGACCTATATTTCATGCTCAGTGACTTTATTTAAATTTTGTGCATAAAGTTCATTTCTTGGCTTTTGGTTTATTAGTTCTGCTAGTCATAGACTAGAAGAGCTTGTGTGATGGTCTAATGTTTGTCATTTGTCCATTGGCATTATCACTACTGCTCCTAAACTACTTGGAGGATTGCCATGAAACTGTACACACACACATTCATTCCATAGTGTTGTAGTGGCCATCTTGTAAATCTAACTGTTCTGCCTGAATGAAAAGTCAGATTGACATGGGGTTTTCACCAGAAGTTTTCTTATAATGTCTAGTTGGTTGGTCCAAATAAAAATGGTTTCATTCTGGTATCCAATATAGAAAACACAAATGCTATCTTGGAAATCATGTTATCACTACTCCTTCAAATGGATTGTCATATCAACATTGGATTTCACCAAAAGATTTCTTAAAATGCTTAGTGGGTCCCAAATGAAAATCAGGCTAATTCTATATCCAATATGGCCACCACAGTGGCCATCATGAAAATCTTATTGCTACTCCCCCTGACCAAAAAGTAATATTGCAATGGGGTTTTTACCAGAAGATGTATAGTTGATCCAAAATGAAAATGGTTTCAATCTGATATTCAGTATGGCCACCGCAGCAGCCATCTTGAAAATATTGTTTTGCTACTCCTTCTGAAAGGATGGATATATCAAGATGGCTGGTCACATCAACGTTGTACTTTACCAAAAACTTCTTATGTCTGTTTGGCACTAAACAGAAATATTGCCAATCTGATACATGTATTGAATAATGCGACCATGTCATCCATCTTATCATTGCTTCTCCAAAGCAAAGTCACATCAATGTGTGGTTTCCACCAGCAGACTTATTAATGTTGCCTTGTTGGTCCTAATTGAAAATGGTGCAGAGTTGAAATACAGTATGTCCACCACAGAAGCTAATTTGAAAATCTTGTCACTGCTGAAGAATATCAAAGATGGCTTCATCACTCTGCGGTTAAAAGGAAGAAATGGTCTTAACTTAAATTCCTGGAAATTCTTTTCACCAAGTAGGGCATCAGTCCCTCACAGTCACATCAAGAGACTCCTGTATTCCAATCATGAAACTTGATAATTGGATGTATTTCAGCTATTACTTCAACCATAAGACCTGCAATTGGAGGTTGGATTAAATATGTTTATTAAATGGTCAACATTCTGTTTTAGAGACTATATATTGTATGTTTTGATACATTACCCTCACCAGGCTAACTGTGCATTATGTATGTGAATGAGTAGAAGCATGGGTAGACAAATTGGTAGTTTGCATGCCAGAGACCTCCAATTCTATCTTTGGACTACTTAACTGTAAAGTTATAAAACCTGTGGGACTACTGACCACATTTTTTGTGTGCGTAACAGTAGCCCTACAGTATAAGATGGCGACTTTTGTATTTATGATAGGGATGGGTCAGTGTCCTAATGCTTGAATGAGCAGTGCAGTGATGCATGTTCCCCAGACTGTCAACCCCAGTATTAGGGGTCAAAATTTCAATAATTTCTCACATAATTTTTTAGCAGCCCATATTTACCTTGTGCCAATTAACATCTAATTGCTTTAGTTATACTATACTTATTATAAGGTTGTTTTCTTTAATGAAGTACATCTGAACACAAACAAGTTGTTTGGTTTTTTAAACTCTGTTGTGCACCATTTCAGTTGGATCAAAATGATGGTAGCCAAGGAAGGCTGAAGTTTGTCAACATGCAGTTGCTTTTCTTTAAGGAAATGAAAATGACTTGTCACATTGGCCAAATGTTTTACAAGTTTAGTTTGTACTTCTTTTATAAAGGAAACAGCATTTGGCAATACTATAATCCTTTTAAAAAATTTCATGAAAGTTGAACAATTTGTTTTTTTGAAGAAAAAAATGTATATAGTTATGATAAGGACATATCTGAAACAGACCAAATTATACACCATCACAGGCCTTTTTATCCAGGCTTAACTTTTTTTTCCATTAGTTATGATAAGGACATATCTGAAACAGACCGCTCCGGTGGCCTAGTGGTTAGAGCGTCTGCCTCAGATGTGGGAGGTTGTGGGTTCGATCCCCGGCCGAGTCATACCAAAGACTTACAAAAATGGTACTAACAGCTGCCTCGCTTGGCGCTCAGCATTAAGAGGTTAGTGTTAGGACTTGTCGGCCTGGTGTCAGGATAATGTGACTGGGTGGGACATCATGCTACATGTCTGCGGCATGATGCCCCAGTGCTAGACATCACTATAAACTGCCACACTGCAGACATCGTAGCGATATGACTGAAAAATTGTTAAAGCTATGTTAAAAATCCAATACACAAACACACACCCAAACTATACACCATCACAGGCCTTTTTATCCAGGCTTAACTTTTTATTTCCATTTGATTTATAATTTAAGGTATATTGTTTTTTTCTTTTATTTATTTTGAACAAACTAGACACAGATTTCTAATGTTCAAGTATGTGTACTTGTAACCATAGGGAAAAAACAATTTTGTGCTTTTCTGACATGGCTGAACTTGGGCCACTTGCAAGAACCTTGCAGAAGCTGCTGTCTACAAAACATTTTTTTGACAGCATTAGCTTTGGTATGCAACCTTTTTGATGGATCAGAACTATCTCTAGTACAGATTGGATGGTCCTATGACCCTAATGATGCAACCAGGTTTCATGGCAAAGAACAGGTTACCATTTATTGGTTACCAAAGGGTGGTCATTTATTTCTTCATTTGCAAGACCCAAACCCAATATTTTGGCACTACCTGAAATGCATGGAAAGCAGTCATGGGGTTAGATAATTCCTCATTATTCTGGTTATGCTAGGAAACATAACACCTTGGTGTTTTTGCTTAAGCTGGTGATACACTTAGTATACTCTGATGAAATTTTCAAGGGCCATTTACACTTCATGAAAATTTCAGCTTTTGAGACTTGAGCTATCAGTGAGCCTTATGCTTGAATGCATTGATTGAATTCAAGACATTACTGAAGCCATTGACTAGCATACACAGTCAACCTTCTCAAGCTTCTGTCTCTGGGTGAATCTAGTGACTGTGGTCCAGATGACCACCAGACCCAATTTAATGATATCACAGCCTTTTCACATGAGTTTACAGCTTTTGCTGGATTCACTAGATTTTGTCATGGAAAGAAAACATCATTTGTTTCTCATAACTGGTATATTGACATCTTGTGACATATGACCATCAGCTGTCATGTTAGGTGATGGTTTATCTTTCATCTAGGAATAGCCAGTTTTCCCATGAGGTTCTTCTCTGGTAAAGATTTGGATGTTTTTGCATTTTCTTTCTCCCATTACTTACTTGTCTAGCATTAATGCATCCAGGGAGTGTGTTTGATTGAGTACATTTATTTAGTAAATTACATTTCTTAGAGAATACTTTCTTAATCACATTACTCTAGAACCCTCCAACACTTCCATACACATTTGTGCATCCTCATTGGTGTTTTGCTCAAGCTTAGACTGGATAAACATCTATAATGCAGGTAACCACCTAGTGGTAGAAAGCCGAGATAATTTTTGAGGGTTTCTTCCCTTAATCTGTATGATCTATGGATGGGAAATATGCTGGATTCAAGAAGTAGTACAGTTTATTTCCTTAAATTAATGTGATCAGATAATTATTCCTGGCAAATATAATTTATGAAAAATTTACCTTTCCACAAATTCAAAGTTTTTGTTTTGAAAATGTTACCACTTTATTAGAGGATAATTTATGGCTCATAATAAGAGTTTAATAGTAGTAATAAAGGTATTGTTACATAATAATGTATGTATTATTACATAATAAATGTAGGTATTATTACAAAATAATATAGGTATTATTACATAATAATGTAGGTATTATCACAAAAATAACATGTATTATTACATAACAATGTAGGTATTATCACAAAATAATATAGGCATTACATAATAATGTAGGGATTATTACATAATGTAAGTATTATTACATAATAAATCGCATGTAACTCAGCTTCAGAATGGGCAACAGGAACTTGGATTTTTCTGTAAACAATTAACTGACAGCTGGTGTTAGGTAAAAATTTGTAGATTCATAAGTTTGTTAACAATGAAATATCTTTCAGAAATCTTTATCTTTTTTGCACTTCAGATTCAGAGCCATGTTTGTGGCTGGAGAACACTGTGATATTGAGACCATGCACTGGGCCAAGAAGGCATTTGGCTGTCCAGTGCTGGACAATTGGTGGCAAACAGGTCAGTTCCTTTTCTCTCGATCATGTTCTTGAGCTTTTGTAGGTCTGCCATGTCACACTCTGATGTGTTGATTTCTTTCTGACTATCCACACACTGGCCTTTCTGTACATAATCCTGTAAATCAAGAGTTAGTTCCCTTTAGGTGAGGATGTCCACTATTACATCAGATATCATCATCATGTATCAACATATCAAAAGTTCATATCCATAGAAATGTAAAAGTCCCTATCTGTTGGCATCTGAAAGTCCATATCCATAGGAATCTAAAAGTTCACATCCATTGGAATCTAAAAGCCCATATCCATAGGAATCTAAAAGCCCAGATCCATAGGAATCTAAAAGCCCATATCCATAGGAATATAAAAGCCCAGATCCATAGGAATCTAAAAAGCCCATATCCATAGGAATCTAAAAGCCCAGATCCATAGGAATCTAAAAGCCCATATCCATAGGAATCTAAAAGTCCATATCCATAGGAATCTAAAAGCCCATATCCATAGGAATCTAAAAGTCCATATCCATAGGAATCTAAAAGACCAGGTCCATAGGAATCTAAAAGTCCAGTTCCATAGGAAAAGTCCAGATCCAATCTTAGGAGCAATGTAATGTAACAGATTCCGCATAATGATTTTAGTTGAGTACATATGGGAAGAGGGAGGAGGAATTACCTAATGTTGTCCTTGTTGGTATATGCCTAAGTAAAGACACAATTTTTCAAAGAGTCTGCCCATAAATACCTTGTTTTAAATTGAGCTGTTCTGATAGACCCCATTACTGCTCATACTGATGGCCTTTGTCTACGATACAGTCAGACCTATCCTAATAGTCTCCTGAGTTCATTGGTGACCTGGTCATGACAACCATTCTAATTTCCCCCCCAGCAAATTTCCTATATAAATATCATATAATCAGTAGTTACTTGTCTTCTGCAGACAGTGGTCAAATGTTTCTTAACCAAGCAGTAGTTTCACCCTGCCTTCCATGGTCAGCAGCCATATGTTTATTAACCAAGCAGTGGTTTCACTCTGTCTTCTATGGTTGGCGGCCTTATGTTTCTTAACCAAACAGTAGTTTCACCCTGTCTTCTATGGTCACTGTAGCATATTAACAATGACTGCTACCAGTATGCAAATTAAACTATTTGTGTTTGATGAGCAAGGCATGGTGTGTATAAAGGTATATAACTTGAATCAATGTTTAAATGTTGCACATTTCAATTCTACTTACTTAATCCAGTGAAAGTCAAAGGTGTCAACATGTCGACTTAGAAAGCAAGGCAGTTTTTATTGTTATTTTAAGATTTTGTGTCAAAGCTATCTCTAATGAAACAAAAATCCCATGTCATCTCCTAAATATGTATACTGTGCTAGTAATATCCCTTAGTTTGGTTTAGTTGCTATTAATAATAGATCCAGGGAGCTTCTTTTCATTCCCTAATCATCAAGGGCCACAAACAAAAGCTGACTGTCTTTTGATTTCTGTGAGTTTGAGCTACAGCTTCATAATCATTTGTTTGAAGTGTGAACACCTGTTTTCATGCCTAATTATACCAAATGCCCTGACAAAAAGTTAGTCATGTGTTTCAGTTAGAGGTAAGCTGTCAGTAACCACAATGGGGATGGAGATAGGCACAAAAAAAGATCAGCGACTTTTTTAAGGCTTAGTTATGATTCAGTGTACATGATGGATTAAAGTAAAGATACAGCATCCTTGTGTGAAATGTAGAGTGGGGGCATTAATTAGGGAATATACAGTATTTCATTAAATTGTTTTATTTTTCTTTTTGTTAAATAGCTTTACTAAATACACATATCTTTGTACAACTGCTAATAATACAGGTGAAATAATAATAATGATAATATTATTAATAATAATGCTAATGCTATTTGGCTCATAGTACAAACATTTGTCATGAACCAAGTTTGATAGCTGAACATGCTTTCAGAGGTCACCTTTCTTCAAAGACCATCTTTGCCTTTCCCCATGGGTGGCTGCTGTAGACTGGTTTGACTGTAGTTCTATTTACTTATCCTCTTTTAGATCTTCATTTCTTAGGATACTGATTTTGGGTACTTCAGTTTTATAAGGTTCCAGTTTTGGGGCTTGGTTAAAAAGATCTGACTGTTGGGAGCAGTTGGTTCTAAAAGACCTCCCCTTATTCTGACTTTCAGAAGGCACATAACAATCCATATAGTGGACACATATCTACACACATAGTAGACATATACCAATCCATATAGTGGACACACATCTACACATATGGTAGACATATACCAACCCATATTGTGGAGACGTAGTAGAAATCTACTAATCCATATAGTGGACACATATCTACACATATAGTAGAAATATACTAACCCATATAGTAAAAACATATCTACACATACAGTAGACATGTACCAACCCATATAGTGGACACATATCAACACACATAGTAGACATATATCAGTGGACACATATCTACACATACAGTAGACATATACCAACCCGTATAGTGGACACATATCAACACACATAGTAGACATATACCAATCTGTATAGTGGATACATATCTTCACATATAGCAGACATATACCAACCCATATAGTGGACACATATCTAGACATATAGTAGAAATATACTAACCCATATAGTGGACACAAATCTACACATATAGTAGACATACACCAACCCATATAGTGGACACACATCTGTGCATATAGTAGACACATACCAACCCATACTGTGGACACATATTGACACATATAGTAGACACATACCAACCAATATAGTGGACACATATCTACACTTATAGTAGACATATACCAACCCATATGGTGGACACATATCTGCACATATAGTAAACATATACCAACCAATATAGTGGACACATATCTACACTTATAGTAGACATATACCAACCCATATAGTGGACACATAGCTACACATATAGTAGAAATATAGTAATCCATTTAGGGGACACATATCTACACATATAGTAGACATATACCAACCCATATAGTGGACACATATCTACACATATAGTAGACATATACCAACCCATATAGTGGACACATATCTACACATATAGTAGACATATACCAACCCATATAGTGGACACATATCTACACATATAGTAGACATATACCAACCCATATAGTGGACACATATCTACACATATAGTAGACATATACCAACCCATATAGTGGACACATATCTACACATATAGTAGACATATACCAACCCATATAGTGGACACATATCTACACATATAGTAGACATATACCAACCCATATAGTGGACACATATCTACACATATAGTAGACATATACCAACCCATATAGTGGACACATATCTACACATATAGTAGACATATACCAACCCATATAGTGGACACATATCTACACATATA